>JAIFZK010000021.1:12762500-12965000 GCA_027481765.1 Tenualosa thibaudeaui | reverse complement strand
AAGACAGGATTACCGTTGGGTAAACAACGATTTCAAACTTTCTCCACTTTTCTCCAGACTATTGAACATCTGAAGACTATGTGGTCATGCGTAACAGTGTGACTTGCACAGACGGAAAATGCAGAAAAGTGTTCGGTACAATGAGGGGCACGCTCTGTATCTCTCCGTAATTGCGCGCAAAGAGGGTACCAAACGGGGATTCTTGAGCAAGAAGACAACCGAAAACAGCCGATGGAATGAGAAGTACTTTGCACTGTACCAAAACGTGTTGTTTTACTTCGAGAACGACCAGAGCACACGGCCGCTGGGCATCTACCTGCTCGAGGGTTGTTCGTGTGAGAGAGCACCAGCGCCAAAAGTATCCTCCGTCAGCAAAGATGCCCAAGACAAACAGGTATGCCAACAATGATTTGATACACATTTGAGTCCTGTCTTGTAAATATCGTACTGAAATTTGCTTTTGTAGTCTATCTAAACCAGTCAGTTTAGTATGTGATAATAACAACGTTGCTGAGCGGGCTGGAAAGTTCATGTATATTACATAAGTTACTTACAGAGAGAGTACGGGGGCATTAAATATGTCGGATGGTGCCCACGTTCTTGAATTAATTAAAACAGCGACTGACACTCGCAGCAGAAAAGATTCCAACAACCAATAGCGTTTCAGCGTCTTTTTTGTTGTTATAATGACATTATATGCTATGTATCTAGAATATCTAGTAGCTCCATCTGTTCCCAGTCTGTATAACATTACTAACAAGACAAAGTTAATCAAGAGACAAAACTTATAAAACACAATAGGGCACAAATGCAGCTGTGCAGGTGTGGTTATTTTGTAAACTGACAGCTTGGTTTCAGAAGTCTGTGTGTGTCTTCTCTTTAGAGGGAGCCTGGATGTCTGGAGATAGCACGATGGTTTTGTTTTGCTCGGATCAGTGCCAGAGTCTGTGATGGGGATGTACATGTACACCATGCTTTCAGTTAGACCACTTTCATCAGTGATTGTGTCTTCTTAATATGTGTCCTTTAGACTCATATTTGCTCCCGCTGGCATCTAGATTTCTAGGCTAGTACAACAGAGTTACTTTACTTCTTAATTTACATGTTACTTTACTTTTACTTCAGTTACTTTAATGTCGGTGTAGGTGACTTTAGAGATCAGTTCCAGTTGTCTGCTTTATCATAGACATAGAGTATTCTGACTGTTCAGGGCATGCATTACATTTCTGTAGTTTACTCGAAAAGGTTGAATGAAACAGTTGTCCTTTTTGTGCATAGTATATAAGATTTCAGCACGCCAAGCCACACTGTGCATTTATTTTGGTGTCGATTTATTTTGGCCATAAGATTTTTTTTCTTTGTTCATAGCACAACTGAAAAGATGAAAAATGCAAAAATTAAATGAATGTAGAAAATGTTTTTCTAAAAGATAGTAGAAGTCCTAAGACAAACAGAAAAAAGATGTAAAGCTGAAGCAGAATCGCATTCTGGGTCAGGTCCATTTCTGCAGTAACGGTCCTAAAAAGGCAAGAACAGCACAGCTGCAGACTCACAAATCTGTGAGCTAAGAAGGTTGGTGAGAAAGTTAGAGATTACAATATGCAATTGGATTACAATTCCTTTTTTTCTATGCACATCACATATATATGATCTAGTCTATAATATAAACACTTGTTTGCTCATAGACATATGTCACAGTAGTAGACAAGCTCACAGAAATATGGGGCCATACACAATCTGATGAGTGATATGTGTATCAAGACAAGAGGTCAGTCGAGATTTACGGATGGATCTCGACTGGACAGGATGGATGCATTTGACCCTTCTCAGTGGATGTGTCTCAGAGGACTGGTGGGAGCACACTCAGCCTGCCCAACTTGGGTGCCAGACGAAGATGGTGAGGATGGGGGGTTGGCACTGGCACTTGCACAGGGATTGACGTTGGCATTGGGCACACAGTTTAGATGAGAGGGAGCGTCGGCGCGTCAAAGCATCAGCATCAATGTCCTTTGGTTAGTCATGAAAGAGCAGAGGGCCTGTGTGATGAGAGCGATGACTATGGCTTTGATTTCCCCTCTTTTCTTAGTCGATCAGCTATTCTGCCCCTCCCCCTTCAGAGGGGCGGGTTGCCATCATCCAAAGCCCCAAATGGTCAGTCAGTGGCCATTGTGCCCTGCCAGAAAGGGTTTGTGTTTAATGTCTTTTGAAGTACATGTGTGTGTGAAAGAGAGAACAGAGGGTGAGAGAATGTTTGGTGTGTGTGTGTATGTGTGTGTGTGTGTCACCTACCTCCCATGTTACTCTCCTCTTTTTCTTTCCCATCTGTTTTCTGTTATTCTACAATCTGTTTCTCCTTCTATTTCTTCCTTCCTTTTATCTTTTCTTCTCTTCTCTCCTCTCTTCTCACGCCCCTACATAACCTACCTCTTCTTTTATACCTACCTCTCTCTCTCTCTCTCTCTCTGTCTCTCTCTTCATGGGCTCTCCTCTCCTCTCCTCTCCCCTGCTACCTTTTCTTGTCCTCTTACCCTTGAACACTGTCAGGCTGCTCTGTCTTCTATCCTCTCCTCTCCTTTCTTGCTTGTCCTCTCTTTTTTGTCTTCCTCTTCCTCTTCTGCCTCTTCTTCATCCTTATCTTCTTCTGCTTCTTCACCTTTATCACTTCATCTCTTTTCTCCTTTTCATCTGTCTTGCTGCTGCTGCAGTGTGTATGATTCCTCCCCTCTGTCTCTGGAGAGCGGAAACTCTCTCTCTCTCTGCTCATTTGACTCAGCACCTCTTCTTAGCTTCCTCATCTCTCTTCCGTGTGTGTGTTTGTGTGTGTGTGTGTGTGTTTGTGTGTGTGTGTGTATGTTTGGGGTGGGGGGGTTACAAGAAGAGAGTGACTGTGCACCTCTCCAAATGCGTCTCCCCTGAAAGATCAGAATGCAAATTTGCCATACTCCCATACTCCAGAAAACAGCCCACAGGTTGGGGAAGGGGGGGCTGGGGGTCTCTCGTTGCCATGGATGCAGGGTTTGATGTGATTGAAGTGGCAGAATGTTGTCGTGCACGTGGCAGCGCACAGAATGTTAGGCTAATGTACAGTATGGGGCATTGTGCCCTTTCCTATCATTGTGCCAAGTCTGGGGTGATGCCTCTCCAAACGAACAATGAATTCAGATGTAGTCAGGAGAGAGAGAGAGAGGTGATTTTGAATACACTGTAGAAGATATTCACTCTTGAGTTGCTAAAACAAAAGGGTAGTTTTCACCATGACCCATGATCATGACCTATACGTATTCCAGACAGAGGAATGGTCAACAAGTACAATATTGTTGAGACAGTGTCTGTATATATAACCCTGTGTTTGCAGCACTAAATGAATGGACAAATTAAACACAGATGAAGTTCTGTTTGGACTTTCAGTTCACAGTGGTTCAGCCCGTGTGTAAGGTTCTTTTTTCGTGGGTTTTTTTGGTGTATTTGAGATGATTTACCATATTCTACAATACTGAAGTGCTGTCAATGAGGCTGCTCATTCTGGAAATACTAAAATGCTGTCAATGAGGCTGATCATTCTAGCAGCAAGAAGATCATATGATGTTGACTCTAGAGAAGGATTCAATGTGTTTTATTATCGATGAAGAGTAATTCACACGAGCAAATTGCTGATTAGAAAATCCTCTGATTATGTGCTATTTTACAATGTATTCCATCTACAGTAGGGGATGTTTGTGTGTTTTGCTAGAAGCATGTCTCTTTCTTGATGTGTCTACAGTTCATTAAACTTCATGGACCCAATAAAATACAGAAAGAGAGAGAGAGAGAATTTGAGTGCAGAGCAATGCTGTTCTGCATGACTAAGAATAGCAGTCCTTCTGGTAGGTAGCTGCCCCTGGATGTCATCATTTGAATAAAAAGTCTACAATGCCTCACTTTAGCAAGGTGCATGGATATGTATAGTGTGCGTATCTGTGTACGTGTGTGTATGTGTGCATGTGCGCCCATGTCATTCACCTGGATATGTGTTTTTCTCAGTGTGTGAATATGTGTGTGTGTGTGTGTGTGTGTGTATGTATACAAGTGCACATAAGAACATAGAAGAGAATGTTTATAATTTGTTAACTTAAGTGTGTGTGTGTGTGTGTGTGTGTGTGTGTGTGTGTGACTGTGTATGTCTGTGTGTGCAGTTATATGCGCTTGAAAACAGAAAAGAGAGAATGTTTATGATTTGTTAACTTGTGTGTATGTTTATGTGTGTATGTGTGTGTGTGTGTGTGTGTGTGTGAGAGAGAGAGTTGAGATTTGACCTGTGTTTGTGTTTGCGTCAAGAGTGCATGGACGTGGCGTGCAAATATCAGAAACCACTCTGCTGCCCTGCTGGGTGGATAAATGTTGATGTGGACATCCAAGGGAAAGAGATTGTGTGTAAGTTTGTGTGTATGTGTGTGCATGTGTGTGTTTGCATGTGTATTTGTGCGTATGTGTGTCTGGGGGAGGTGTGGGGGGTGGGGGTAGTCCGGCTGTTATCCTCCCAGCTTACCAAGGGCCACAGGCTGGAGAGAGACTACATTAGAGGCGGCGAGGTGGTTATGTAAGCGTGCACACACACAGACACAGACACGGACACACACACACACACACACTCAGCACCACACCAGCAGATCTGCCATGCAGCAGGAGAACATGAACAAGTCCTTAAGCCGACCTCTCTTAAGCACACATGCACACTCCCTTGTCACACACACACATTGCATGATTACACACTTGAAATCAAAATATCACACACAGCGCTGGTATACATCATTGCGTTTGCACCACACATAGACATTTACAATAAAATTCAGAATATCCTGCTTTTGTTTTGAAACCTCATATTATTAATTCTGCTGTCGTCATCATAATGGCAGTCCTAGTTAATGCTCCACTATGTGCCTTACTTAACTCTTGTGTGACATTTAGGTGGGATTTGTTTTTCTCGACCCGAGTTTTGTGATTCCATGGAGAAAAATAGTTCGGTCTCTCCTCTGTCTCTTTTGTATTCCTGTTTTCCAATGTTTACACATGTCTCTCTGATGTCTTTCTCCCTGGAACACATCAATATTTCAGTAGCCCTCAACAGGCAGGAATAAAGGTTCCCTACACAAACATCATGTGTGTGCATGCTCATGCACTTACATATATGTGTGTGTGTGTGTGTGTGTGTGTGTATGTGTGTGTACACAAGCGTGTGTGTTTTCTTTAAGACCACTATACAAGCAGCACCTTGGGTACTGTAAATTTTGGGCTGTTACACTTCACTCTAATTTTTGTATGTTTTGTATCATGACTAAACTGTAAAGATTATTTGTGATCTTCATCAATAGTATTCAGTGTTAGAAACTTGCCTCGCTATCAATTCTACAGGTACAAATACATCTTCAAATCAACCTACATTTACAAATATCTTCCAATTGCAAATATATTTTATAGGTATACATCAAATGCTACATACACAGATCTATCTTATGGTCACACGTATTTTGTAACACACCCTTGCCACTATTGCTTTGTTTTGACTATCCAAACAGGAATTCAATTCCAACATCACAGATGCAGAGTAGGTGCCGTGAAAACAATGATCACTTTATATAGCAAGGGTCCGTCCTAGACACTTTTTACTTTAAATGCCTTTGAAAAGCTGGCTTGTGAAATGTTCCAACGCAACGATATTCAAGCTTTTTACAAACTGGTGATGTCATGATCTCTCTCTCTCTCCCTCTGCCGGCCTACATGAATGTCTCTCTCAGCAACACTACTTCCTGGTTGTCTTTGGCCATGATGGACAGAAACCTCTTGAGCTGCGGACAGAGGAGGAGACCGACTGTAATGAGTGGGTGGACGTCATCCAGCAGGCCAGGTACCTCAGTATGCACTCACCTTTGTCACTTTCATTAGAGACAAGAATGAATAATGACCACAAAAACACAAAAGCCCTCAGAATCCATTAAAGCATAACGTATCATAGTATATTGTGCAATATATCAAGCAGTATTAAAGAATAGATATTCTTCTGTACAGTTAAATGTAGTTGAGAATTAAAAATGTAGTTGTTTGGAATACCCATTTGAGATCTATGAGGCTATGAAGCTACCTCTCTATGAGGCTACATTTCATTGCAGTTGCTCTGAATAAGACTACATTTAGAAACCATTTCTCTTAACATAGCATATAACCCAAAAGATCAACTTTGGCCTATTTAGAATATATTGTATCTTTTTTAATGAAGAATGTAGTTGAATTCAAACATAGTTGCTTGGAATAACCATTTATGCTATTTATGCTTTTATATTATGTAGTAACTCTCATTAAGCATTTATGGTACAGCCTGAGGTTACATTTAGAGACAGTTTCTCCTCAACCTCTGCCAAGTGTTCAGATTGAGTTAAACACAGCTCAGCACAGTCATTTTCTTTTAAAGTTATGCATTTGTCCTCATCTTATACAATAGTAGCACATAGACAAGGGCCATCAGATCATCAAACATCAATTTAGTCCAGCTATAAAGAGCTGGCCAAAGTACCAATGAGAATAGGGATTTTGTGTGTGTGAGGATTTCAATGTGCATTTTCCAAAGCTGTGTCAATATGTGTGTGTGTATGTGTGTGTGTGTGTGCATGGAGGAAAGTGAATGTAGTTGAGACAGATGTCTTGCACATGGTGTTTAGAGTGCACACTCAAAGACGAAATGATTGTTGGGTGATCCACGCAAATCCTTATGTTTATACACCCTCCGCCATCGGCAAGTCGACACTCTCAGCTCTCCTCTCAGGGTCAAATTCAGGTCACTATCCTGCATTTAAAGGTTGCATCACAGTGCCATGACCTATTTGGTCTGACCTTCCATAGGCCCTTAAATCTCTGCAGGTGGTTGGTGCAGGATTTTGTTATTTCTCTCTCTCTCTCTCTCTCTATGTGTTTCTTTTTGCTGAGACAGGCTGAATTCAGAAGGGTAGCCATTCTCTCATGAATTACCTTGCATTTGTTTAATCAGTCGTATACTCTCTCTCTCTCTCTCTCTCTCTCTCTCTCACTCACTGTCTCTCTTTGTCTGTCTCTGTCTCTCTCTCTTTCACTAGCGTGCATTTGCACTGCACATTTGCACATTTGCATGGGCAGCTGCACAATCCTGCCCTTACTGAAGCACCAGTCTGAAGCACCTCGCTCAGCCTCCGAATGCAGTGAGCGATGCGTTTGAGAATTTACAAAGCTGCTCGCAGTTTTTATACCCTTAGCGTTATCATTGCAACTGCAGTTCCCAAAATGCCTGTAAGAAAAGATTAAACAGCAGTAGCATTACTAAGTTGGCTTGTTTGGACAGATGTGTGTGTGTGTGTGTGTGTGTGTGTGTGTGTGCGTGCGTGTGTGTAAGGCACTTTTTATACATGAAATGATTCCATTTGAAATGTGATTTTTTTTTCTCCTGCCCTGTACTGTGCTGTGTGGTCTAAGTCCAGGACCACTTTTTTTAGTGTCTCCCCCATTCTGTTGGGATGTCATATATTGTTAATGATGCTATCCACGCACAATTCACACTTTCAGCTCTGGAGAGTTATGTAAGTCTTAAGAGAGAGTAGGCAGTGTTGATAAACGCCTCAACCATGTTGTCCCTTGCTTGACTTACTCTCTCTCTGTTCTGTGCAATGATGCCGCCCGCAGCTACTCTGACATCATCATCGAGCGGGAGGTGCTCATGCAGAAGTACATCCACCTGGTGCAGATCATGGAGACGGAGAAGGTGGCGGCCAATCAGCTGAGGACTCAGTTGGAGGACCAGGACACCGAGATTGAGCGTCTCAAGGCTGAGGTCTGCGACTACTCTGCTCTCAACAATAAAGTATATTTATAATTGATTACTCAGAGCATTATTGTACTTTAAATGATTAATAAATATCATTATTTGTGAATAAGCCCAACAGTATTTCATGTAATATAGTATCCATATAGTTGGTGTTACTGACACTATATTTCAACACTGTTATTATGTGTAACATCTTGATTGAGTATTATTTATTTACAGTGTAGAATTACAGTATACTAGTTGAGAAAAGAAAAGTAAGGAATAAACACAGGTGGTAACAGAAATATTTTTTTTTGTCTTTGTCAAAACCTGACTGTTTACATGATTCAAGTCTTGAGTCGTTTTCTTTAGATTGTGGTTCTGAATAAGGCCAAAGAGATGATGCTCCCTTTCCAAGCCAATCAGGAAGAAGAGGATCCTGATATAAAAAAAATTAAGAAGGTACTTATATTCATGGAAATAAAATCACACTTCAACAGACAGAATTATGGGTCTGAGGCTAAATAACCAGCATTTTGTGGGTGATGTTCTTCAGGGATTGTTTGTGTACAATCTATTCATAATAGTGTTAAAACAATACAATGTTAAAAAATAGAATTAACAGAACACAGCAGCTTCTGCTTCTTCTGCCTGATCAGACAACATGAAGCGCCATCATGACCCTAGTTAAGAGCTATGCACGTTGCTACGTTACACTGCTCACTTGTCAGTGCTGTAACATCAAAGCCTCTGTGTGTGTGTGTGTGTTTGTGTTTGAATGAAACACATTGATCATGAGTTTCTCACTATGTGTGTGAGAGAGTACACAGGAGTGTAATATGAACTGATATGCATGTGTGTATGTGTTATCCTCCAGGTGCAGAGCTTCATGCGTGGCTGGCTCTGCAGGCGGAAGTGGAAGATCATCGTGCAGGACTACATTGCCTCGCCACACGCCGAGAGCATGCGCAAGCGCAATCAGATCGTCTTCAACATGGTGGAGGCTGAGACTGAGTATGTGCTGCAACTCTCCATCCTCGTCAACTGCTTCCTGCGCCCTCTGCGCATGGCCGCCAGCTCCAAGAAGCCACCCATCAGCCACGACGATGTTAGCAGCATCTTCCTCAACAGGTCACTCTCTCTTTCTCTCTCTCTTTTTCTTTCCCTCCTTTGCCGGGCCAGCAAGTGAATGTTTGTACATAGTCTTGGTGCTTCCGTTTGTGCGTATGTTTACATTTTTGTGTGTATGTATATGTGTGTGTGTGCGTGTGTGTATATACCCATGAAAGCTTGCATTTTTTCACACGTGTGCGTTGAGCACTTCTGTCTTTCATCCTGCTGATCTTATGAAACCTGTGAGGTAACATGTGATCTCTCTTGCAGTGAGACCATCATGTTTCTGCATGAGATATTTCACCAAGGCCTCAAGGCGCGCATTGCCAATTGGCCAACACTAGTGTTAGGTAAGTGGAATTTCAGCATTTGTGTTAAAAAATAGATCAGAATGAGCAGAAGGTATAGCATATCTATCCCTTTTGTAACAAACTGTATAGTACATATGTAAATTAGTTGTATGTTGATTCAAAAGACACTTAAAAGTATATGAAACCATAGAGACCATCAAGGATTTAACCTTTGACCTTTTTTCTTCTCAGCTGACTTGTTTGACATCCTGCTGCCCATGCTGAACATCTACCAGGAGTTTGTGCGCAACCACCAGTACAGTCTGCAGGTTCTGGCCAACTGCAAGCAGAACCGTGACTTTGACAAACTCCTCAAGCAGTATGAGGCCAACGCTGCGTGCGAGGGACGCATGCTGGAGACCTTTCTCACCTATCCCATGTTTCAGGTAAATAACCTGATCCCTGGCCCCTTCTGTCATTCGTTCTCATCTCCTTTTCCTTTAGCAAATATGCTGAAAGAATGTCATATGACACATCCAATGGGGTAGTGCAGCTGAATTAGTTCTGTTGTACTTATTTTTGTGAGGAATGTTTTGGACATTCATTCTCATCATCATTTCCTAGGCTCCGCATCTCCATTTACATAATTATACAGTGTGCCCTGCAGTCGCAATCGGTCTTTCCTCAAGTTGTTATTCCACTTGGCCTTGCATTTAGCTAGCTCCCTTACCTCCATTCACTGGGCAGGGCACTGAAACTGAAAGCACTTCTTAATGTAGACCCTGGGTGAAATGGCCAATTCAGGGCAAGAACTCCATCCCATCTGACATTCAGTTCCACAGTCAAAATGCCATTGGGGTGACTCAGCAGGATGCCATTTCAATGGTTATGAGCACGACTCCAAACAGTTTCTCTTTAGTAGTGACCACAATGGCTCAACAAAAAAACCACTAATCCAAGCTTGCCTATGCCCTCCTTTCTTCCCCTCTTTTTCTTCTCTTTTACTCCCTCTCTTTATCCCTCTCTCTCAGATCCCTCGCTATATCATCACTCTGCATGAGTTACTGGCCCACACCCCCCATGAGCACGTGGAGAGGAAGAGTCTGGAGTTTGCCAAATCCAAACTGGAGGAGCTGTCCAAGTGAGTTGGCCCTGTGATGCACAGTCAAGCCAAGTACACAATATGGCATATGCAGTCATATTGGAGCTAACCAGTGGCATGTGAAACTTGCCTTTCCCACAGATTGGAAATGCTTTTTGTGGTGGTAGAGCAACAAGCTTGTTTTGGAGGGAGGCCGCTGGGTACCCATGCATTATTTAGTTACCAAGAGCTTTATGCAGCTCACTTTCTACTTAACAACTAGGCCACTGAGACCTACTTTGTATGTGTAAAAAAGCCTTAACATGAGAAAACTGCAGATGCCATCCCTGTGTTTTTAAAACCTTGATAAGTCTGGAGGTATCGTATGGTGTGTTGGGCATAAGTGCTGTATAGAACTATTAGCTCTAGGTGTCTAAAACAGATAAATGCTATTCGTATTGATCCATACACATATTTTCATGCAGAGACTGCTATACTATATCAAGCCTGTACATCTAAACAATGTCCATTTGTAGAAAACTGGTATTATGTTATAACATGAACATTCAGCAAATATATCACAAAAGCAAATCTAACTCTTTCATACTTTATAGGTGTCATACAGTAAACTAAGATTCTAAGATTTAATTTATGTAAAACATAATGACCTTTACAGATGTGATTAATGTATTTTGAAAGATAAATATGTGGTTCTCCGTGCTCTCAGGATGATGCATGATGAGGTGAGCGAGACGGAGAACATCCGTAAGAACCTGGCCATCGAGAGGATGATCGTGGAGGGCTGTGATATCCTCCTGGACACCAGCCAGACGTTTGTGCGCCAAGGTAAGCTCTGCCAAACCTCAGCTAAACGCCTTGGACCAAACTGATGGAAGCTCAATTGAATTTAGTTAAGTCAAGTCAAGTAGGTTTTATTGTCATTCCAACCACATACAATGTACAGACTGAAACAAAATGGTCTTTCTCTGGGACCATGGTGCTGCATGTTTAAACAAAAAAACTTCAATAAAAGATGCAGCATCTTGACTCTTGAAAACACCTCTATTACGTACAATATTCCAAGTAATATGTCAGGGAATTCTGCTAAGGCTTCAGTTTCCCCAACTAAATATTTTAGCATCCAGTCAACGAACAGACATTGAAGGCACAACTAGTTGTTTTCAAGCTCTCAGAAAGTATCTATCCACCAGAAAATAAACATATACCCATAGACGGTACAAGACTCATTACACAAAGTAAAGGCAAGTGAAATCGCCCTGGTCCACCAGGCTACGTCCCTCTGCCTTTTCTCTCTCTCTTTCTTTGTCCTCATGCATCACTCTCTCCCCCTTCACATGTTTCAGGTTCTCTGATCCAGCTGCCCTCAGCGGAGAAGGGGAAACTGGGCAAGGCATGGCTGGGCTCGCTTTCCCTGCGGAAGGAGGGTGAACGGCAGTGCTTCCTCTTCACCAAGCACTTCCTCATCTGCACACGTACCTCGGGGGGCAAGCTGCACCTGCTCAAGGTGAGAGCAGCAGATCGGGGGGCCCAGGTAGAGGGCAAGCACCCACAACCTAGACAACAACTACACAAGCTTTGTGTAACCCTAACCCTAACCCTAAAATGTTAAACTGCTATTCCTCAACCATAGATGCTGGAAGTATACTTGATCTTAGTGTACTGTATTAAGCAGTGGGCTCAGAAGCGCTTACCACACAGCTGTAAAGAGCTGCACTGCAGTATATTTCTTATACTGATATATTCCTTATGAAAAGAATCACATGTAATGAGGGTTAATCACATTTACATTGATAAAATGGTGTTTGTGGTAAACATGAGTTCAAGTTAGGCCTATTAGATAGGTTAGAGCAAAACCAGTCAACAGCACAGAGGTCATGACCCTATTACTACTAATCTAATGTCTTCAAGAGCTTAATACGTGGGTGGATGGGGGTGGGGTCTATTCTGACTGGATAGGAGTATTGTGTTGTGAAAAAGGACAGTCTCATCGTTCACACTTTAGTGAGGTCTTAGTTTATCCCAGTTGTAGGGAAGATACCTAAAACATTCATGTGCTCACTCATGTTCACATGTCCTCTTACAGCAAGGTGGAGCATTGTCTCTCATTGAATGCACCCTTATGGAAGAACTAGATGCCATTGATGAGGACTGTAAGTGCATACCTTAATATGCTTACTCAAGTTCTAGTAACAAAAAATATCTTTTTTGTGTCTAGAAAGAGTTCTTAATGACACTTGTGAATGTTGTGAATGCTATGAATGATTATCCTCATGATTTTAAACTAAGTACATGCTGTAATTGAATGAGACATTTTTACACTGAATATTCTACCAGTGACATGGTGTTGCCGGTGCCATGGTTGAGCTTTTTGGTTATGGGAACTCTCAGATATTTATGGTTCCCACTGAGACATCATTGTACTTTGTGACTTGTTGAGGACTATGCAAAGCTAGGTTGGATGTACTCATGCGGGGTGAACCATGAGTTACAGTGTGTTTCCTGTTCTGTAGATAACAGCGCCGGTCAGGGCCTGAATCACCTGGAGTTTAAAATTGTGGTGGAACCGCAGGACGGGCCTTCCTTCTCCGTGGTCCTCCTTGCCCCTTCACGTCAGGAGAAGGCAGCCTGGACCAGCGACATCAGCCAGGTGAGGCAGAACCTCATGACTGTTTGGTTTGACGACAGACTTTTGTGTTAACTTTGTGTTAACTTTTAGAAGGAGAAATATTACAACATAGCGCGATATAAGAGACTTAGGAAAATAACCCATTGCCCTGTTGTTCGAGGTCACAGAGTACTGCCAGTAGGAAAAATAATGGTAGAAGTTGGTACAACTTAGACCAAATAGCAGGAGTAGGGATAGTGTTCTTTTACCCTACCAACAGCATTCACTACCTTGAACAACAGGGCTTTGGGCTGAAATGTTCTGGAACTTTCCTTTAAACAATAGTAGGACGAACTTTTGCTAGAACATTCTTCTAAATAAAGTTTGTAACCTTGTTCAGTGAAACTTTTTTGGGAAAAGTTGTTGGGTCACAAAACTATTTGTATCACGAGTCGAGCTGAGTACCACCTGAGTGAGTAATGAAAAATGAATGGAGACATTCCTACTAAGGCTTAACTGAGCATTTTAGCTGAGTGCAGACAGAGTGGTTTGCATTTTTTTTAAAAGGGGAAGGAAGGAGGCAACTGGACTTTTCATTCATTAGGTTTGACGCAGGCGTCATGCCTGATTTAGATGTTATGCTCTGGGACAGTCACACCCCATTAGATTTGTCTAGATTGATAGACACTTTGTAAGATTCCCAGCACAATAATAAACCAGCACACACCAAAACACACCTCTACACACACACACACACACACACACATCTCAGCAGTAGTCGTTGCAGCACAACATCTGAGCATGGCCTGTCTCTACCCCTCTTTCCACCCCAGAGCAGAGCACAGACTACAGGGCTGGCGCAGACCCCCTGAGACTCAAGGCTTGTTTTGCTTCTCACAGAAGGAGGTGTTTTCCAGTCACTAGCTTCTGTGCCAGTCCGTCCCCCCACTCTTCACTACTGAACCCTGAGGGGATTTTCAGTGCATTCTGCTTTTTATAGTCACACACCACCTCTTGTTTTGCCACGCTAGTTTTTGAGGTCAGCCTTGTGGTGAAACAGTAACTTCAAGAATACACACCCCTCTGTTCAATCTACATCTTACAGCTGAATTTTTCAAGGATGCTGAAGAGATTAGCATATTTTCATCATAAAGCTAGTTGCTTCGGGTAGCTGAGGGTTGAAGGTTCTTAACCTTAACCTTCTGTTAAGGTGCCCTGGTAATTCAGCTGCCTGTTGATTTAAACAAGTCTAGTCAGTTAAATGAGCTTCTACAGTTACTTTTTGAAGTAACTGTCAAAAACTATGTGATGTGCAAGCCCTGTGTCCCATGATAGCTAAGGCATCAATGCTCCATAGGCTTAAAGGCCACACAGTCAGAGATAAACATTGTTGTCACTTGCCATTTAGCCCTGTGGGCATATGCACCCTTACATTTTTATGGAGAAGTGGAACAGGTCTGTGGTGGTCAGCGTAGGACACCCACACACACACACTAGTAAGGGTTTTTGGAGCATTATAATCAGGGCTTTTCATTGCTTGTGGCCCTAGACAATGCTGAGGTTTTTCTGTGGCATAGGGCTAGTGTCTGTTTGAAAAGACGCTGAGGAATGCTCCCAGGGGACTGAGGCGTGTCAGAGAGCAGCCGACTTGCCTTATCTCGCTTCCTCTGGGCTAACTGCATTCTGTCATGTATGTAGAGTCAGAGGTTTCATCCTCTGGTGAAGGGTGGAGTTTAAATAATCTCCTCTTGTAAAAATCTACAAAAACAGTAACATTGAAAGTCGCAAACAGCATGTAATTAATTGAAATGATAGAATGTGTAGAAATGAAATAGGAATAATAATTGAACATATATTTTATTTAATTTCATATTATGAAGTTGAATTCTGAATCAGTGTATTGTGTATATACAGTACTGTCTATTTGGGGTTTTTTCCATTTAAACGTTTTTTCTTTTGTCTGTAGTGCATTGACAACATCCGCTGCAACGGCCTCATGACAAGTGTGTTTGAGGAGAACTCCAAGGTCACTGTACCTCACATGATCAAGTAAGAAATGGAGAGAGAAAGATTAATCTCATCAGATCTGTCTGAAATACAAGCAAAAGCCAGCTGAAGCATAAACAAATGCATACAAGCTGAAACAGAGCACACATACACATAGCCTGTGATAACTAGCCATGCCAGCATTTATGCATTCACTCATACACTATGATACAATGATGATGACAAACACAGATACCTGTGAAAATAGACTAAAAATCTATACAGTAGTAACATACCATTCACTCAATAGATATTGTTTCCTCATAGTTTAGTTTAATTTTTAACATTTCAGCATAGTTTCAGTATCTGGATGTGATATTTTCTCAATGTATTTGCCAAATAATGAAAATAGTTTGATAATTCCTACTAAATTAAATAGCATAGTAATGAAGCAGTTGTAATTATTTTTCTAAAAGCAAACCAAAGTCAGGACATTTCTTTGAATATTTTCTTATATTGTGCTCTCTTGCAGATCTGATGCACGACTGCATAAGGATGACGTGGACATTTGCTTCAGCAAGACGCTGAATTCCTGCAAGGTGCCGCAGATCCGCTACGCTAGCGTGGAGCGTCTGTTGGAGAGGCTGACCGACCTGCGCTTCCTCTCCATTGACTTTCTCAACACCTTCCTGCACACCTACCGCCTCTTCACCACCGCTGCCGTCGTCATGGACAAGCTGGCCGACATCTACAAGAAGCCCTTCACCTCCATCCCTGTCAGGTCTGGCTCCAGTTCTACCTACAGGGTAGAACACAGGCTAGCAGGAACGCTTGGTTATGGAACACCTTGGGATACAAAAAGTGCTGACTAGAAAGAACACCAAGATACCAAACTCCTAGAATACAAAAACATTGTCTAGCAAGTACACAGAAATATGAAACACCAGAGATAGATAGATAGATAGATAGATAGATAGATAGATAGATAGATAGATAGATAGATAGATAGATAGATAGTTGTATTATAGAAATAACTGTATAAAATACATCCCTGCTGTAACTGATAAATAGATAGATTTGCACCAAATCTCTGATCATGTTAATTTTAAGTTGTCTGAATTCGCCACTGCATTCACTTATCACTTATTGTTCTGCATGAACATTCTCACTTGTTGGCATGGCTTTTTCAGTTCACTTCAATTCATTGCAGTGTCACTCTACAATCTTGGAACACTCACTGTTCCAAGATTGTACTCAGAACTGACATGCCAACAGAGAATGCACATTCACCCGCACAACTAACCTGGTTTCTAGAAGCATCATTTTTAATCTCGGTCGCAGTCTTTGTCAGCATATCATTGTACCCAATGGTATAGCTACCAAGATTGAGATGGGTTTTACCAACACTTTGTAGAAACACACCCCTGTGTATGACCTCCAGTTAACCTGTAGCAAGCTGCTCCTAACCCTTAAGCCCCCCCCACCTCTCCTGCATGTGTACCCCCATCCTCACACACCCTGTCACACACACAGGGTCCAGTACCACTCATCCGACCGCCTGTCCATCACGTCCCTCTGTCCAGACTACAGCCTGAAGATCACAAGGCTTGCCCTGGACCAGTCTAAGTAATGCCTCCTTCCAGTCTCTCTCACCTCCTTTCTCTCTCTCTCTCTCTCTATCCATCTCTCTCTTTCTCCTTTTCCTCTCTCTCTTTCTCCTCTTGCCTCCTCCGTCTCTCTCCTCCCTCCTCCTTTCCATTTCTCTCTCTCTCTTTCATTCTCTTCTCTCTCCTTGTTTACTCCCCACTGTTTCTATCCTTCATTTTCCATGCTCTTCTGCACTGTGATGATGACGATGATGATGATGATGATGAAGGCAAAGAAGGGATAGATATTGTAAGCAGGGACCCTTAGGTCTTTAAATGCATTAACAGGAAAGTCTATTTGAAAAATTGTAGAGAACTAATGGAAATGATCAGATGTCAGATGCTGCTAACCTGATGTATTGTTTTTCACATTTATTATTCTCTCTGGTGTCTTTAACCCCTCTCCCCATCTTTCTCTCCCTCAATTTCAATTCAAGAAAGCTTTACTGGCATGAACGTTTTAAAACTATTGTTTTTTCTCTCTCTCTCCCTCCCTCTCTCTCATTTTCTCTCACACACGTCCAGATCCCTTGAACTCTTCTTTGCCAACAACCAGGGCCCCTGGAGTGGCGACCACCTGAACAGCAAGTCCCCTCGCCTGTCTCGCAAGTTCTCCTCACCGCCACCTCTCTCCATCCCGTCTCGTACCTCTTCCCCAGTCCACTCGCGCAAGCTCTCCCTCAGCTCCCCCGTGTGCAGTGGCAGCAAAGGTGGAGCCCTGGACCTCACCACCAGCTCCTCCTCTGCCGCCAGCAGCCCCACCTCTACCCACAATCCTCTGGTGTCCTCGCCGCCCCCCAATAATACCAAAGCCCCTCTGGATCTCAGCCGGGGCCCAAGCTCCCCTGAGCTGGCCCCCAGTACTCCGGAGGAGGCCAGCGGGGAGCTGCCTCGCATCGACGCCTTCTGTGGGAAGCTGAGAAGGAGCATTCGCCGAGGTGAGCTCCATAGCGCCACCTGGTGTTGGTGACGATGTGCTGTTCTGAGTAAATTGTCTAGGACTAGAACTAGATGTAATAAAAAAGTATGTCAAGTGTCAACAATAAATGACAGAAGATTGTGATGTTTTATTCACCTTCTAGTCCACGTTGAAATGCAGTTTAGTTGTTTGCATGGTTGTGTGATTTGTGCCATTCACAGTAAATGTGATGAAATTGTGTCTTGAATATAAATCATCTGTGCAGTCGTCACACCACCTGCAAATTGTAAACCAGTCAGTCATTATTCAGCCATGGCAGAGGTGACATCGGGAAGTGTGTGAGACTGTGCCACCTGGTGTTAAAGGTAAAATCCGGTGTTAATCAATCCATAACCCTGTTGTTTGAGGTCACTGAGTACGGATACATTTGATACATCACACACAAAATAGCAAATTTTGACAGCTAACACACAGAAACACACTTTTTGTTTCATTTCGCTATGTCCCATTCAGTTAATGTCAGTTATTGGTTATCTTCGGTGATCTCAAATAATAGGGCTGTGGATTGATTCACACTGGATTTCCCCTTTAAGGCTCAATGCGAACAACGTTAAAAAAGCATCATGGAACCTGGAGCAAGGTCATAATCTGATTACTGAATACAAAAGTAACCGCATTGAAGAGGCGTCTCATTGAAAAGTGCTGTGCTGACCTCTGCAACTTTTGTATCCTCTTAACCCACCTGATTTCTATCACTAGGAGGAAGATTATGGCAGTAGATAGAGTACATTACAGTAGGCGCTGATTAGTTACTAACTGGTGATGACATAATGCTTAGTGATAGCTTAGAGTTTATGTAACTTCGACTGTGTGAGCTTTGGCATACATACAACTGCTGTAGCACTGAACAATAAAGCGCTGCTGCTGGTGGTGATGTTCTTGCTTCTCCCGTCGAAATCCTCAAATCACCAAATTGTTGCCTTGGAGACCATATAACCCCCCGTGACCTCTCACTCCCCACCACCCTCACCCATCCCAAAGGAAACATAATTGGTCCACTACACCTCTCTTGGATGAAGGAGGTATAGGATCTGATGTTGGATGTATGCAAAAATGCAGAGAGAGAGAGAGACGTTTGTCAGTCCAACCACAGCCAGGAAGCTCATCTCCTCTACTCTCATCTCATTTCATCTTCCGTCACCTCATCTCTCTCTCTCTCTCTTTCTCTTTCTCTCTCTCTCTCTCTGCACGCTCATCGTGCCCTCTTCACCGAGAGGCTCTTCATGAAGGGGCGCTCACGTCCATCCGAGAGGAAAATCACCCTCAATTATGGGTGAAGAGTCCTCCTCCCCCTCCTCTCTCAGGCCTTCAGATGTGGCCTTCGAGTGTCGGCACTCCCCAGCACAGGTCTGAAGAGACGCACATGTGCCTAACAAAGCTTTTCCCCATTCTCTTTGTGTCGTGCCTATTCTGAGGGGAATCTGAGGACATTTTAGAGTGTTTCAAGATGGCGGAGTGTGGTGCATTATAGAAGAAACGGGATTCTAGTGAAATTTCTCCGAACTCGGGTGTGAATCTATTGTGTAGCTTTTGTTATTGTTTTTCTAAATTCATGGTGACTCAGTTGAGACTATTTTCATAAGCCTGGTATGAGTTTGGACATTATTCATTTGGAGGAGCATAACTGACATGCATTGTTTGTTGCCTGTGCTTCAGCTTAATATAATTCGTAGTGGGGAATAGTATCACTGAAAGTTGTGCAACAGACAAATCACTCAGGGAGGGTAAAGTGACCACATGGGGGATAAATAGATCCTTCATGTAGGTCAGGAGCAACATAGAGAGATACAAACGGATGTTTTCAAGTAGTCTAGGTAAACAACTGTGTGTTTGTTTGCTTGTGTGTGTGTGTGTCTGTCCTCTCCACAGCTGTTCTGGAGTCAGTGTCGCTGGATAAGTTCATCCCTGAGGCCCCTACTCCCAGTGAGTCTGGAGATTTGTCTCCAGGCAGGTCGCCCTCCACTCCCAGACACATGCGTTTCCGACAACCTGGAGGTGTGTGTCCTCAGCGCTCTGAGTCACATAAACAAACAAACAAACAGACAAAGAGGCAGATTGACAAACAAATAAACAAACAAAATGACAAGCTAAACATACCAAAAGATAGAGGTAGACATTCAAGATGAAACAACTAACAGCCCATGTGTTTTAGCTCATCTGTATATGCCCTGTTTATGGCCATTACAAAATGCTTGACTGCCTGTTTAGAGTATGCTGTGGTCTCTTAACAAGGGCAGATGTAACATAAAGACTGGCTGCTGTTTACCTTTCAATCAATCAATATAATCGACTTGCTTTATGTGGATGTTGAATTGACCCCCATCACCATCTATCTGTTTTCTGCAGTTCAGTCCAATGACAACTCCCGCTGTACAATGTCGCCAGCTTCCGCCTTTGCCATTGCCACGGCAGCCGCTGGGCACAGCACCCCTCAAGGTCAGAATGCTAAGGTCAAGGTCAAAGAAGTGGTTCTGTAAAATTCAACTCTGGACAAAATTGAGAGACCTTTATATTGTGTATGCTTCACGATATTAGTCCTGAAACACTATAATGTGACTATAAATATGATTGTTTCTATATGTTTTGAAATGTAAATTATTAAATTAAAGTAAGGGTAGGAGAGTTATTTTTTATATATATTTTGAGTTATTAGTACACATAGTATAAATCATACCAGTATATCCTGTTACTACAACCTAAGTATGACATAATATATCCAGAAGCCAACCATCCTGTATTGTGTCATCCACAGCTTTCAACATACCAGAGAAGTCCTATGATAAAGAGTTTCTCATCCGCCGGGCAGCTACCAATCGAGTGCTTAATGTCTTACGCCACTGGGTCTCGAAACATTCCCAGGTATGTTCTCACAAAGACATTAGGTCTGAATCCACTATCCTCTTTTACTCCTAAGCCCTGAAACCTCACAAAGTTTAGTCTGGCAGTTTGGTCTTTGAGGGTTCATTGTGTAGGGCTTAGGGGGACTTTGGGATTCAGCCCGTGTTTTGAAATTCATTGATTATTGTTTTTTGAGGTGAATGTCAATGTTGTTATTTGACATTTGCAGTACAAGAGTTTGTTTTAATGGAGACTGCTTGCTGACCCCTTCCAGTCGAGCAGCTGTGACAGCCTTGTCCTGTTCTGGCTGATAAGTGCGGACAGTCCCGACAGGCTCTGAAATGTCAGCAGGCACCCCTCGGGTCTGTGCTTTTAGCCGCAGGTGGTGGAGCTGCTCACCAGCAGTACAGGCTATGATAGGATTGAGTGGAAGGGCACAGGGGTTTCAGTAAGCTGGAGAGTAGGGTGGAGTGTGGGGTCGTCTGTAGAGAAAGACTTCCTTAGGCCAGTCAAACTTCTTCAAGAGACAGTTTGTATGTAAAATTAAAAGTTAAAGTGAAAGTAAAGTGACTAGTATATAACAGTTGCTTTTATTCAAAGCAACATGGATTGGCAACAGTGGGTTTGGTTTGGGAATCAAACATCAGTCTCAGGCGAAGATGATATAGTTTGCTTGTGTCTGTAGCAACAATAGACAAACTCTGTTTAGTATTTAAGACCTATTCTGTGATCTCAAGCGCTGTAACTTTCATTAGTGTTTCCATGTCATGTGATGTGACACAGGACTGTGGCAACTGTTTTAGTGTGAAGTACATTTTTAGTAATTATGCCCAAAAACAATCAAAAATACCTCACTGTGGTGTTGCTGTAAGTAGCATATGTTAGATGCTATAGCATTTTACTGCATTTACTGTGACTACACTGCATGTCTGGCTGTGGCAGGACTTTGAGATGAATGGAGAGTTGAAGTCAGGAGTAATCAGTCTCCTGGAAGAGGTTCTGAGGGATCCGGACCTGTTGTCTCAAGAAAGAAAAGCCACCGCCAACATCCTAAGGTACAGCTGTTTCCAGCCACAAACACAGCCCAGCCGGAAATGTCTAGAATAATCTAGAAACAGCAACAGAATTGTATTGACCTTGTATTAAAAACTATGTGTGTGTTTTAATTAAATGCAATGCAAATGTGAATGTGAATGCGAAATCTGCTTGTGAGAACACGGAACCAACAAAATTTGTTTCTATATGTATACGTTATTATGACATCAAGCCTCACAACAACCTGTTATATAAAGAAGTATAATATGTGTGTGTGTGTGTGTGTGTGCGTGCGCACGCGTGTGTTGCTTTTCTTAGTGCCCTTTCTCAGGATGACCAGGACGATTCCCAGCTGAAGATTGAGGACATTCTTCAAATGGTAGGTACCCCCTCCCCCAGATATAGAATCATATCTCAGCCTTGTCCCTCTCTGCAGTGTAATGGACTAGTGGTAGTGTATTCTAACAAAATCATTAATTAGCCAATATCTGTTTGTCCTTCAACTGTGAAGCAGAAAAGCTGTCCCCTGCTTCACTTCATCCTGGTAAGATCTACCCTCCGGTAAACAGCCTTGTGTGGTGGCCATGGTAACCGACCTCAGGCTCCTTGTGGTGTTGCTGAATAGCTCTGTGATTGTGTGTGTATGTGTGTGTTAGTGTAGTTAGGACTGCTCAATACAAGAGATGAAAGCGCCTGTACAATGCTGTCGTGACACTGCTGTTGTCCTGCATATGTTCTGTAGTGGTCAGTTTACGCACATGTATCAGAAATTATTTCTCAAATAAAGAGATGTATGTAAGTATGTGTTTACATATAATGTCTTGGTGAATGATGTAATTAGTTGGTTCAGGAACCAACCCCATTCCACTGGCTATGAGAAAAACTGAAAACAGCACTGACGTAATTAACACACTCATCTTTTGTGTGTATCTTCCTATAGACCGAGTGCCCAAAAGCTGAATGCTTTGAGTCGCTATCAGCCATGGAACTGGCCGAACAGATCACTTTTCTGGACCACATCGTATTCAGGAGCATCCCTTATGAGTACGTATCACGCGCTAGTCATAAACAAGAGAGGCAGAGAGGGTTCAGTTCTGCACTGGCACACAGCACACGCACACATCATGCCTCCAAACCCCATAGGAGGAATCTGTGGCATAAGTTAGTGCAGTAAAACTCCCAAGTGTGCTTGAAAAGAAAGCAAACTCCCAGAAAAAACTTTCTCTCTCTCTCTCTATCTATCTATCTATCTGTCTATCTATCCACAGCACCCTCCATAATTATTGGCAACCCTGGTTGAGGTGGAATAAAAAATAATCTTTTTTTTTATTTATGTTAATATCCCAATGAAATTGATAGAGAATAATCCCACCTCAACGTGAAACATATTAATCTGGAGAAAACACAATGCATTAAAAATAAATAAATATGTTTAACAAACACACATGTGCCACAGTTATTGCCCCCATACAAGATATGATAAATAATTAGGTACATGAATAATTTTTCAATCCATATTAAACTTCTTAAAGTTAACCAAAGTGTCTATGGACAATCCTAGTCACAATTCATGACTTCATGGTTCACAGAGATATAAAAACTGATATTAAACAAAGTCAAATGCCCTATTTATTTTTCAGCATGGGGAAGACAATAGAATTTGTATGCATTCAAAAAAAGTGTGCTTCCCTCTTTAAAACAGAGAATTGCTATAAAAAGTGGTACTTTCTCAAAAACATCCCATTTGCTATTAAAACAGTAACCAAGAATTCAGTCAACTGAAACAAGTACAAACTTGCTTGGTTAACCACCCATGCTTATCTTTACCCCCATATGTAGTGAGAGGGTGGTAAGAGAGGCCAAAAATTCCCTAAGGACACTGTTGAGGATTTCCATAAAAAAAGAGCATTTTGGGATCACCAAATTTAACCGAAACTTAAAAAGAAATCACAAGTGACCACTTTATTCGCAGATCTATTTAAATGCATACCAGGAAAAGGGCTTCCTTGTCATTTGATCACTGGTTTAAATGACTGGAGTTACTATTGCTATTATATACTATACTATACTATAAATGCTATTAGGGCCTAGGGCTTTACATGTCTTTTTAGACAAGTACCAGGGGAGGTGGAGGACACTGTATCTATCTATCTATCTATCTATCTATCTATCTATCTATAGACAGTGCGCAATTTTTCAGACATCAAGGATCACTGCGTGGTCAAATGGAACAGTGGATATTAAACAGGCTTTTACATCACTATGAGCCACAAACATTTTTATGAAGCTGTTGGCCACATTCTTGTGAAGGACACCCATTTGATAGCATAGTGTAAAACAGTGATTAAAAGTAATTGTAACAAAGGGGCACTATTACTGAAATGTAAAAAATCCAAATGCCATTTTATCTGTTTGATGTCAAGAGACTATTGCAATTAAACAAGGCACCACTGATAACACTTATGAGTACTGGAAGTAGAAGCCATGCTCACCAATTTGTGTATATTTTCCCAGGGAGTTCCTTGGGCAGGGATGGATGAAAGTGGATAAAAACGAACGAACTCCATATATCATGAAGACCAGCCAGCACTTCAACGATGTATGTTTCACCACTCACGTTTTTTGTCACAGACGTTTTTTTTTTTAACATGTATGTTTGGTCCTTGCCACATTGTCCCTTGCTTGGAAAACCTACAAAATTCATATACAATCATATACAGAATAGCATAACAAATTTATATATTCTGGTTCTCTTGTTGTACATTGCTAGCCTGGGAAAACGCATCATGATTTATGGCAATCTGGTTTCGCTCTGTGGCTTGGTGTGGCCTCCAGGCTGATTTGCACTTGATTTTGTTGCCTGAGATAGAGAACCAATCAAAAATAAGCTTTTACCCCTGACAAGATTGAGGCAGGCTTAACACCCAAAACTGAAATCAAGAAGCAACAATAGAGGCATTTAGATATACATTTGTTGATCTTATGTCACCTTAAGAAATAGCCATTATATATTTTTCAAAATATGCTGGAATTATTATTTTGGTGACACTGCATCTTTAAATTGAACATGACTATATAAAAAATGGTTTGCAGTACTATATATTTTCCCCTGTTTCTTTCTCCTATTTTGCAATTACTTCTCTTCCCCTGTTAGATGAGCAACTTGGTGGCATCTCAGATCATGACCCACACTGACGTGGGCTCCAGGGCCAGCTCGATAGAGAAGTGGCTGGCTGTGGCTGACATCTGCCGCTGCCTGAACAACTATAACGGCGTCTTGGAGATCACTTCTGCCCTGAACCGCAGCGCCATCTACAGGCTGAAGAAAACATGGGCCAAAGTGTGCAAGCAGGTGGGTTACTGTGTGGTGTGCCTGTGTTTCCTCTGTGTGTGTGTGTGTGTGTGTGTGTGTGTGTGTGTGTGTGTGTGTGTGTGTGTTTATGTGTGTGAGTGTGTGTCCTACAGTTATTTATACAACAGACTTGCATTAGCATGATATAAAAAAAATCTGTTAAACTAGATCGGTTGTTTCATTAGACAATTGTGTGCTCTCTGTCTCACAGACAAAGGCGCTCATGGACAGGCTACAAAAGACTGTGTCGTCTGAGGGTCGCTTTAAGAATCTGAGGGAGACCCTGAAAAAGTAAGCTCAAACATCTGGCACCTCTGATACCACACATGTATCAGCAGCACTGACATTGGGATGGGCTGATTGTAGCACCAGGCGCCTGATACACCTGACGTGTGTGTGTGTGTGTGTGTGTGTGTGTGTGTGTGTGTGCGTGTGCGTGTGCATGTGCGTGCGCGTGTCTGTATTTTGCCTCCACAGCTGCAACCCTCCCTGCGTACCCTACCTCGGCATGTACCTCACAGATCTGGCATTCATTGAAGAAGGCACTCCCAACTTCACAGAGGAGGGTCTGGTCAATTTCTCCAAAATGAGAATGGTAAAGCTATGCTTGATGAGATATGTGTAATGAAGTGTTTTCAGATGATTATGTGCAGGCCTGTGTTTATCTGTCTTCTGGTCCCTGAGAAATATGAAATCTATTCAGTGTAGAAAATTATAGGAATGTGGCTCACTCCTTTACCTTTTATTCTCTATTGTTTCAGTGGACTCTCTGGTCAGTCTCTTAAATACATGAAAATATTTAGTTTTTCGAATTCCTACATTCATTCTTTGATTGGTTCCACAGATATCTCACATCATACGAGAGATCCGACAGTTTCAGCAGGCACCTTACAGGATAGAGCACCAAATAAAGGTAATGCAGAAATTGCATTTATTTATTAATTTATTCGTTCATGTGTTCATTCATTCATCCATTCATTGATGGATTGGTGGATAGACAGATTTTGCAATATTAGTTTTTGTCCAGTAAAACAGACTAGAAAGATGTACAGTGAAATAGACTAAAAAGATGTAGTGTAAATCAGACTAGACAGATGTTCATCAGTTTGACAGCTTGCGGTGTCTGTCTCAGGTCACTCAGTTCCTGCTGGACAAGACCCTGGTTATGGACGAGGACACTCTTTATGAACTCTCTCTCAAAATTGAACCCAGGATGCCACCTGCATGAGATCACACAACAGACCTCACCCTGTTTGCAAGAAAAAGAAAAAAGAAACTTCTGCTCTTCTGGGATTGCAGGGTGACATCTAGTCAATGGAAGGGAAAGAAGAAATGGTCTGTTCATCCTGAAGATTAACTATCTTTCAAAAGCCACACACACACACATCTATCCTTAATAATTCCTCACAAGTCAGCTTTGTAGCAGTTGTTCACCAACATTTGAATCATCTCCATTCGTTTCTAAAAAAGGATATGACCAAATCAAAATACTGCCATTGAATGGTGAAGAACTCAGGTCAGTAAGTGCCTTTTGTAAATATTGTATATATACTCTGCAGAATCTTGTAGAAAATAATTGGAAAGTAGTTTTTGTACAACATTGGACATTTAAAAAAGAAGGCTGAAATTAATGTAGTGTGAAGTATAAGAGTTTTTGAAACTGTGCTTTGGCATCAAAACTAGCATGTGCAAGTGTGTGCTTATGCTGTGGAGAACACTGGCTTTCTAGGAGCTTCCTTTGGGTACTATGGTGCTTACAGTCATTGAGGACTGTGTCTGTTCAAACAAGCTCTCTCTGCTGGTTAGTTGAAGTAAAAGCATAAGTCGGAAATATTGCCTCCACCCCTCATTCAAAAGTAGGTCTCAGAGATTATCACAGTTTCACAGCGTCTACCACTGCACACCAGTGGAACAGACCCAATTTTCTTCATCTGAGGGCTGTTCTGTGAAATCTTTGATGTGTCCAAAGAGAACTTAAGACTTTTTCCCTTTTATAAGCAAATTCTTCCATCAAAACCAACAGGAAGGCTTTGTGATGTTAGCTCTGTGCTTAAATAATGTTTTTCATCTGTTAACCCACTAATTGCCTAATGGCTGTCCTGTGGAAGAATACCACTTCCCACTTTGTTGAGCAATCCTGCAGCTGCTTGCTCACACAATATTTATTTAACCAGGTCAGAAGTTTGACTTTTTTATTATTCCCATAATGTCCTGTTCCATATTAATGTTTGTTGTCCATATGTGTTCAGGCCTTTTGTAACATTGCCACAGGCTGTTGATGACACCTGTTTCATTCATATACTGTTCCTTAGCAACAGTGCATGTTAAGCACCTGTTGTTTAAATTTTCATTTATTTATGTGAGTGTGTTAGCTGTATAGACAACAACAAATTAAATCGATTTTTCAAATTAATGATTTGAAGAAAATCTTTTACAATCCCTGGCTGAATCATTTGTCTTCTTTGTTAATGACTTTGGTTCATCATTGGGAACGTGTGAAGCAGTAAGTCTGTGTTGAGCTCTGATACAGCCAAAACCTATGAGCTGAGGGGGACTGATATAGCATGATTGACATTGAGAGTGGCCACATGTTTATTAAAAGTATTGCTATAGTCTGTAGTTTCATTTTGGTGTGTATTTATGACCTGGTTTTGGTTTGACATTTGATTTTCCATTGTAATGAGTATTTAATTAATAATTTATATGACTAAGTTATAGATTTGTTTGACTATTTTGCATTGATCCAGTAGGTTATGATTCCTTATTATGTCTATGTATTCCTGTCCTTGTTCATATGGATTGCAGCCAGTTTTATGTTGATGGCACTTCATGAACATTGGCTATGGGACTCCAGCCAACCTTGCACTGTTTCTCTTCTTGTTCCTCTGTCATACAACCATAGCTTGCATGCAGGGACCCTACTAAACCCCTCAACCTGAATGGGGAGTTTTGCTTTTATACCTTCTTCTATACCAACAGTAGTCGTAAAATGAATGGCACCTTGGAGGGAATCGACGTTTATTTTCAGTGTGAAATAAAAGTATTTGTCTTCTCTTCTTGCTTTTTGTCCTATTAATCTTGTGCACACACTGGCCGCTGTATTGTCAGTAATTGTTTGGATGTGGATGCAACAACATGCACACTCTTACAGAGATTAAATTATATTATGTTGGGGCACAACTGAGCAACTTTTACACCTGTATTGCAGTCTATTAATGTGAAGTGTATTATGCAAGTAGCTAAAAACTTGGGGCACAACTGAGCAACTTTTACACCTGTATTGCAGTCTATTAATGTGAAGTGTATTATGCAAGTAGCTAAAATCTGAACATTTTACAAAAGCAAGTAATAGTGCAAATAAGTAACTGATACTGAATAATTTGTCTCCATTTATATACTCAATGCATAGCAAAGCAAATACTCAGCATATGCAATTCAGATACTGAATAATTTGTCTCCATTTATATACTCAATGCAGAGCTAAATATTTTCAGACACTTTGACTGAATTCAGGCTGTTTAACATTTGAAAGTAAGCAATTAGCCTCTACTACTTCAAAGTCATCCAGAAAATTATCTTTAATTGTCTGGCATTAAGCCCTGTTTGCATTTTTGCTTCTCTTGCCTTTTGAGTCCAGAGCATGAGGCGTGACTAGAGGAGAGCCTAGTTACCTGAGCTCCTGGATCAGCTGTCTGATCATACAGAGAGGGTAACGTGCAGAGGTGGGATGGGGGCAGGGTGGTCAGAGGGAAGCTGGGTAGGGGGAGCTCAAGGACACCTCGGACAACCAGAAGAGGAGGTCATGACCCCTTGAGTTGACACATCAGAGGGATCTGATTGGCCAGGATGGTGGGGTTTAATCTGATGGGGGGGGCATGATATCCAGCCCTCTCAAGTCTGCAGTGTGTTTTAGGAGTGAAACACACAGCAGGGAGAGACATCATCGTTTTGACAGGTAGGAGTCATTCGCTCCCACTTCGGCCTCTTTAACACCTACAGTCTTTTAATTTGATGTTAAACTACCAGAATTACTAAATGGTTGACTGAGTGGTGCTAACCTCTGTTTTGCAGTACCCCCATCTTATTTTATATAATTCTTCTAATTAGAAAATTGTTATTCTCAACTGGCTTACATCGCTTATTGAAACTATTATATTGTATCTCTACAATGATAAAATATATAATGCCTTTTTTTACTGCTTTTGGCACCAGAAAAAAAAAGTGAAATGTCAGAGATCAGTGTAAATAATTATGTTATGTATCTAAGGTCAGGTCAAAGGTCATTATGGCAAAATATCATAGTTCTGCTCTACAGTGTAATATTTTTTTTGTCTAAGTGAATCACTTATCCTTTACTGAAATGTTCCAGTTCAAGTTCAAATTCCTGAAATGAAGCTAGATAGACATACATGGCAACTAATTTGTGAATATGTCAAGTTAAAAAAGTAAATTGTCCCTGCCTATTTTCTTCTCTGCTGATATTGACAAAGATGAAATCCACTATACTTGTCTATCTTCACATGCAATGTTATGGTCTAATCTCTTAGCGGCCCAGTAATCCATTGACAAGTCCACCCAAAGCTAGACCTTAAATCAGTGCAAAGCGTAGGACAAACCACCTGTTCCCTCACGTCACCCCGTCAAGTTTCGAGGCACGGCACAGTTTCCACTGAATCTGCAAGCGATTGAGGCTGTCAGCTAGATTCTACACTCGCTCACGTAGGCTTCTCCCCACCTCTGGCTGGAGGTTCCCCTCACCCTGCGCATGTGACCTGTTCAGAATGTCACGCCAGGACAGGAAAACGAAAGGCGGGGAAGAGGGGATTGTGGAAGCTGAGGGGGTTGGTGGGGTTGGTGGGTGGGAGTGCTTATATGCCAATGGAGACTTGTGTCCTCACCCTTAAATTAGTAGACTGGGTCTAGTTACACTGAGAGATCCTGAGTGTTCTGGCAGTCTTCTGCACATCACGCAACTGAACTTCAAAAAGGGGAGAGGGCAAAGGAGGAGTCATGTGAGATGGAAAAAGGGGAGAGAAGTCTTTCTCAGCTATTAGATGGAAGGATATGTCAGCATTTTCAGAAAATGAAACGAAAGGTTAACAGTCAATCAAATTTGGATAATTTACCTACGGACTTTGGTCCTTAAGGTGTTGGTTCAGGGATTCATCATGTCTAGTCATGATGAAGGTCATGATCAAAAGAGACAGACTGTGGAAATGTTTAGATAGAAAGGTAAAATAAGATAGAGGGGCTTAACAGAGAGCTTACCCTTCACTCAAACCTTTCACACACATCAACATCTTTTGCACTCAAAGATCAAACTGACATCATCCCTCAGATTCACAGCAGGTAGGCAGTTTACTCGTCAACTGGCTATTGCTTAAACCATCACATACAGAGCAAGCAGCTGGGTCAGGTGAGCCCTTGAGATGACATTTGTCAGCTGATCTAGCGGTGCGAAGACCGGCAGCCATCCGACTTAAGTTCTCTCTTAAGCAATGAGAGTATCCAGGGACAGTGTTTTGTGTCCCATAGAGGAAGATGAAAGAGGTAGAATCGTAATTCTACTGACAGCACGCTCAAGGCTGCCATATCTTTTTAGTGGGAAAAGTATATGAAGATCTTCAGTTTGTCATGTGAGATCAGCCTTAAGAAGAGAGTTACAACACAAAGATCATGGATTTAAGTCAAAGTCTCTTAAGTCTTAAGTCTCTTAAGAGAATAAAATGTAAATGCTTAACAGCATTTTTGCTGTTTTTTGTTGATGTATCTCCCTGTTGTATTTCCAGTTGAAACCCCTGTGACTTACAAGCATGGCGTCCGCATTCACCAAGATGCTGACTGGTCGCAACACAGCTGTGTTGCTGGCCAGCCTGGGTGCTGGCACCGTAGCGACCGGCTACATGCTCAGTGACAACGCAGTCATCTCTGCCAGAGACAGGTCAAAGCTTTACCCACCAAGGTGAGACACATACACACATATTTGTACTTACAATATAACAATTGTATCATCTACCGTTTATGAGGAGTGCGTACAATGTAACTGCTCATCTGAGCACACACACACACACACACACACAGACACACACACACACACACACACCTTTCTTTACATGGATGGCAATGCACAGATAACACTCTAAACTAGTGTGATTTTACTAAGCTGCACTTGGGGGGGGGGGGGGGGATAGTAATGAAGAAAGAGAGAAGCAGAGTTGTGGGGTGGGGGGAGGGGGGTAGAGTGCAGAGGGAAAGAGAGGGTGCCAGATTAATTTGATACTTTCTCAAGTCGCATTGGTCGTTGGCCCAGGCTCTTGGCAGACTCTACAGTATAAATGAGTCAAAGGTGAGGAGAGGAGGATGGGAGGGGAGGAGGAAACCTAAGGAGCTTAGACGGCGGGGTGCCAGTGACCTCTGCTGACCTCCCGCCATACTCCTACTGTAACCGGACAAAGATCAGGGAAGGTCAGATCAGATCAGCACAGCAACACACCTATAAGCCCATGTTTAGGAAGGAGAGAGTGAGAGAGAGAGAGAGAGAGAGACAAAGAGAGAGAAAGAGAGAGACTCAGACTGATTAAAATTGACAAGTGTCCTCTCCTCATCCAATTAACTGAAAATAGATCTAATAACTTTCCTTTTCAGTTTAAACTGACTGCAGACTATTGATTGGCATTGCCCCCTCATAAGGGTCAATGAATCTTTAGCTTCTTACAATAAATAATACATAAAGCTAATGTGTAAATGTAATGTAATGTAAACATTTTAAGTATTCATATGTAAATTCCCTTGCTTTAGTTGTTGGCTTGTGTGGTACTGCAATTCTACAGTATTACTGCAACATTTCTATCAGTGTACTTCTCTTGACAAAGTTACTTTCAAACACTACACTAAGTCTTGAACAATCACTTTAGACTGCTTTGATAAATTATTAATTTATGCGTTGTGTGTGGTCTCTCTCCCAAAGTGCTGATTTCCCAGATCTCCGTAAGCACAATAACTGCATGGCTAGTGCCCTTACCCCAGCCATCTACTCCAAGCTGAGGGACAAAAAGACTCCCGGCAACTGGACCCTGGACCAGTGTATACAGACAGGGGTGGACAACCCTGGACACCCCTTCATCAAGACTGTCGGGATGGTGGCAGGCGATGAGGAAAGCTATGAGGTACATAGAACCACAAGTAAGAACGTTAAAGAGAACATCATCATGAGACAAGATCACAAGGAAATACATGAGAGAACTTTACAACATTACAGTTTGAAGTAATATCAGTTCAGCCACTGAATTTCAGAGTTGGTATAAGACTCTTCATAAAGAGTAGCATCCCAAGTAACACTGCAGTGGTGTCAGTTGTTCTAATGTTATTTGTCCAGTACCCAGCCCTCATAAATGTGTGTTTGTGTGTGTTTCCTCAGGTGTTTGCTGAAGTTTTTGACCCAATCATTGTTGACAGACACAATGGCTATGACCCCAAAACCATGAAACATCCCACTGACCTGGATGCCTCCAAGGTACCCGTTCTGTCCTCATACGTAAAGTAGAACTATACTGAGAGTAGAACCATGGCCTCCAAAGGCTACAGAACCACAGCATTCTCTCCCCTCCTCCTCCTCCCATCTCACCTTTGATCTGTTCTTCTCTCTCATTTCTGTGTGACTGCGCCCCCTACAGATCACCTCCGGTATGTTTGATGAACGCTACGTGCTCTCTTCTCGTGTGCGTACCGGGCGCAGCATCCGCGGTCTCAGCCTTCCCCCCGCGTGCACGCGTGCCGAGAGGCGGGAGGTGGAGCGCGTGGTGGTCAACGCCCTGTCTGGCCTCAAGGATGACCTCACCGGGCAGTACTACAGCCTTGGCGACATGACAGAGGCCGAGCAGCAAAGGCTCATTGACGTGAGTAGCACCCAAGCAGTTTTTCAGTTACTGCATCAACAATTAACAGAGGGAGACTTTTATGTTGAGCCTTGGCTGAGATCCATGTCAATCAAGGCTGGCATTTTATCATGGAGAGGGGTGAGGAGGGTCCCATACAGTGAAGAATGTGAGTGGTCACACCACTGGTTCCATTCTCCAGTAAGAAAAAGATGCTTATCATAAAGGGTCTAATGTACGCTTTCCTTCCAAAAGGTACTTAGTCTATAATGTACCCCCTCTCTTTGAATGCAGTGTGGATATTCCCATTTTTAGGCAGTCATGCTATGTATATTAGGAGACGTGTTTGATATGGCCTACACTACATATCTACTACACTACAGTCATGATTTAGAAATTGTCAGGGCCTTTGGAGATGTGCATGTAGGACAATTATACAATATACAATTTTGTACCAGACATCAGTCATATCCACACGTCATGCACTCACTGTACTCGTTGGCTGGTCATGACATGCTGCCATGCATCAGGAGCACTTCCTGTTCGATAAGCCTGTATACCCACTGCTGACATCAGCTGGGATGTACAGGGACTGGCCTGATGCCCGTGGGATCTGGTAAGATGATGTGGAAAGATCTGGAAAGATCTATCTCGTTGTTCCAATGTGTGAATTAGCTTGATTAGCCCAACATAGCTCTAGCTTCTCATTCCAAAGGCTCCACAGTTTGCAGATTCTCTCTCAGTGATGCTTGTCAGTTCTTCAATTACTTCATTAATCCGATCAGTTGTTCTTGATTCTGAATAAAATCACTTGAGAGAAATCAATGACCCCTGAAATCAATAGTTTATCAACAATGTGCTCTCTAACATACTAAACTCATATCTCATCATAACTCCATAGCCTGTGATTTTAATAACTTAAGTACTGTATACTATGCACCTTTGAATATGTTAAATGTGGATTGAGCAACTAGTCCTTTCCTGGAACAACACCAACTCCTCTCTCCATAATCTTCCTCCCCCTTCTGCTATCATCTTCCTCCTCCTCATATCCATCTAGGACCACTTCCTCTTTGACAAACCTGTGTCCCCTCTGCTGACATGCGCAGGGATGGCCCGCGACTGGCCTGATGCCAGGGGTATCTGGTATGGACTCTAGACCACTCAATGCATGGGCATTTTACCCCCAGTCTGCAAGTGCCCTGCATGTGTGTGTGTGCGTGTGCGTGTGCGTGTGCGTGTGCGTGCGTGTGCGTGCGTGTGCGTGCGTGTGCGTGCGTGTGTGTGTGTGTGTGTGTGTGTGTGTGTGTGCACTGCGTTTTTGCCATGGTTCTGCATTACTATCACAGCGTACCAAACCATGTGCCTAGAGAAGACAGACTGAAACATTAAAGGATGGAGATGGATTAAAGAGGCACTATGCAATTATTTTATCCTAACTTACCTTAATTTAGCAGGGTTAAGAGTCATTGTGGTGGTTCTGTAATACTTACAATGTGTCAATTGGTGGCTGTTTTGACTCTCGCTAGTGCATCTGGGTGGAGATATGGAAAATGCAAGGTTCAGTTGGCGAAGTCTCTATGGAGTCTCAGGTCTCATGAAGTAACAAATTGCTGTACATCACTACACACAGCACTGGCTAGCTATAAACACAATGTAGAAACAGGGAAGCTCTGTAGAGAAAAATGCAAGCACAAACCTGGTACAAACTGAGAAAGTGAAGGAACGGCCGATCCTGCATAGGAAGGCTTTAACTCAGATTACATGGCTTACTACCGTAAGAGTAAACATCTGACAGTACTAATGACATGTATCATCTTAATGAGATGCTTTTACTCACACAAATTACCTTCGGCATGCTGGGCACAGTGCTTGTAGCTTACCCTGCAGGACAGTGGTGCGACACTGCAGAGTCAGATTAGATTTCTGGCAGTCACTCTAATATGTTCAGAACATCCAGATCATCCAGCTACACATTCGTCCATGTTCAGCTTTGAAAGCCAAAAGAGTTTGTCTGGGCTGCATTTTGAATATGAGAAATTGGAACTGAATTACAAAGGGCCCATTTCACAGCAGCCATTTTTCCAAGAAGTTGCAGGGACATGTGTTATTAATGACAACCAATCACAGGGACATTAACGACAGCCAATAAGCCAGTTATTAACGGCAGCCAATAAGATTCAGTGTAGCAGAATCAGATCCCTATTGGATGTCATTAATAACTCTGCTGTCCTTACCTTGTGACCTCTTAGAAAATGGCTGCTGTGAAATAGGCCCATTAAATAAAACTGAATTGCATTACAACTGAATAAACATTCAACTGTAGATTCCCTGAATAGATGGTGATATGACATTCAGATTTGTGAAACTTGCTGCTGCATTACTCTGAATGTATAAGGGGTGCCCCCGTTTTGGTCTAATTTAAATGTAAGATGAAAACTTTAAGAATGGCTCTGCTATACATACGCTATGCTACACTGCACTTCTCTTTCCAATATATCCACGTTGTTATGCCAATGCAAGGCACTTTGCTTGTCTCTGTGTTTGAAACCATGCAATAGAAAAGAAATAACACTCCTAGCCATGATTCTCACTATCATTAAGGATATGACCCCTCTCTCTCTTGCCATGACTGTGACTCGCTTGTCCTCCAGGCACAACAATGAGAAGACTTTCCTCATCTGGATCAACGAGGAGGACCACACCCGCGTCATCTCCATGGAGAAGGGAGGCAACATGAAGAGAGTGTTCGAGAGATTCTGCCGTGGACTCAAACAGGTGACGTGACGACAAGCATTGCAGATGTTCAGCCAAACAAAATTAACATCCATCTGAAAACCCACTGAATTGCTGTTTAGCAGAAGGAGAGGGGATTTCTTTCTCTGTGCCAGCTCAAATATCAACACTGAGCTGTTATCATCTTTTTATAAAATATCCATATTACTTTACTGTTATCAACAAATAACAGTAAAACATACCAGTAATGAAATGTTAACACAAATTAGCTACATTTCACTTTCGTTTTGGCTGTACACCGCAGGCATATATATGCACAGTTGATCCGACCACACAGAACATTCTGGAAACAACTGTATGCTGGCTTATGACGTGTGTATGTTAATTTGTCCTTTGACATGATGGTGCAGGTGGAGCATCTCATCCAGGAACGTGGCTGGGAATTCATGTGGAATGAGAGGCTTGGCTACATTCTCACCTGCCCCTCCAACTTGGGCACAGGTCTGAGGGCAGGTGTGCATGTCAAACTGCCCAAACTCAGCAAGGTGAGTAAGCACAGACAATATTAGGCCTGAGCCGCCCACCTACCTTATAGAAGAAAATTTTTCCCAAACTTTTCTGTAGACCTAAACGATTTTCAGCAGACTGTGTAAGGTCCTCTTAATAAAGGCTGAGCCAATGTGTAGTGTTATTTTTTACATAAAATGTGACTGAATTATATTTTTGTGACTATTTTATGTTTTAAATCATGTGACATGATAGGATGTGTGTTAATATTGTTGGTTATTTTGTCTTTTCCATCAGGATGCCCGCTTTGGCAAGATCCTAGGAAACCTACGTCTGCAGAAGCGCGGCACTGGTGGTGTGGACACAGCTGCTGTGGGCGACACTTTTGATATCTCAAACCTTGACCGTCTGGGCAAGTCAGAGGTGATGGACCTGCCCCGAAAACACACACACACACACACACACACACACACCTCACCAACAACAACCTTTAAAGGTGACATGAGCAATTGGAGATAAATACCATGACCCCTGACTTTTTATAAGTGCACCTGATGCTTCCCCGATTTAAATACACAGGTTCAGGCTCAGAGAAAGACTGCTTCATATCCACTGTAATGTATTTGCCTCACAGGTCGAGCTGGTTCAACTGGTGATAGATGGCGTCAACTACCTGGTCGAGTGCGAGAAGCGCCTGGAAAAAGGACAGGACATCAAAGTACCAGCTCCCATTTCTCAGTTCAGGAAGTGAGGTTACATTCCCTGAGGCTGGGGAGTTGTGTGGGCCCAGCACTGCTGGGAGGCAAGAGCTCTCCTTCTACTACTATTGCACAGAAGGTCTTACATGTACAAAAAATAAACCTTTTTAAGAAAAAGACCAAATGTCATCCTTCTCTTGAATTCAGCTGAACAAATGCCGACAATCACAGAGGTAAATCATAACAAAGAGACGGCCCATCTTATGACAACAGAGAACGCCTGTTGGTATGCATTTTAACTTAACAGTATTTCTAATAAATTCATTATTTCAAAACATTTTGACCTTATGCCAAAACAATTGTTTCTTTACATTCTGTTGGTATGTCAAGGTAATTTTTAAAACAATAAAGCCACTTTGCACCTTTTAAGGTTATGGAATCAGCTTTAACCGTCTCACTGCCTTTGCCAACCTCTCTTATACTGATCTGGGGCTCAGCCCACACAGCACCCAAATAACGTAGCTAATCTATCACCCTCAGGGTTCTTAGAGCACATGACATCAGAGATGTTTTCCTCTGAAGCACGACAGCCACCACAAGGAAAGCCATTGCCAGCCTCTTAATTCCACTCAAGTCTTGGCAACAGCCGACAAGCCACAGTTCAATTTCTCCACCCCCAGATGGAGCTGCACGATTTATAATGGGCTTAATCCAGCAACAGGCATGAAATGCCTAAGAGAAGGAGTGAATGAGTAGAACATCAGTACAAGCCCACCCAGACAAAAAATACTACTTTTACAGGAATGAATTAGATCTTACAGGATACTAAACAGTTTCCCCTAAAACCCCTTAGGAGAAAACAACACACTTGAGCTCAATTTTAAAATCTGATTTGTAAGACAAAGATAAGACTTGTAAGAAGCAATATTTTCCTCTGGTCTGATGGAAGTGAACTTGCTGATCTTGAAAACAATGGCGGGTGATTTGTTGTAATGAATTGTCAGCCGCAGCACCCACTGAGAATTCCACAGTCTTCACTTCTAGAGGAAAGCACAATGACAATGTTTTAGGCGGTGTCCAGCATCATTTCCTTGGTTGAGCAATTAACTTGACTTGAGCAATGAACTTGCACTTTTGTCCTTCAGTGGCTGTGATGAGAATACAGCTTAATGTTTGAAGAGCTTGCTTAGTTTTCTCAGACCTCATTTATGAAGTATGCTTTCTCATTGTGTGTAGTTAGAGAGATTCGGTTAGTTTGTGCCTAATACAACCTAGAGCAGGGCAAGGCATGGGACCGTGGTAGATCTTGCATATTTGTGCTGAGTTTATACATGTATGCAGTTTGCTCATCGATCACCTGAAACCAAAACCAAGCCATTTTTTTTAGAGCTCCTGGACCTTTTCCATGAGAAGGCCATCTGATTGTAAGGTGTAGCCTAAAATATGCTGTGTCCTTTTCACCTCCACATCACATAGTATTATGTAAAGGTATATATATACCATCTTCAAATATCATAGTAACAGCATAAAGGGGCTTATGATGATTGAGGTGTAGGTACAGTATGGGACTCTGGTGCAGTTTTCAGATTTTGGCTATGCACTGTTAGTGTACATTTCAATTAAATTAGTCCTCACACACTGTCTGCTCTGTATAAACTGTCCCTTTATATTCAATAGATTCATTTTTACATTTATAATCCCTTTCATCTCTTTTCATTCCTGAGGTAAGAAACCCCTAATACAGAATTAGTGGTTTGTGCAGAAACAGGCCTGACAGTCTTTTGTCTGCAGTATCTTTACCTGATGCAAATATGCAATATGCAGCCAATGTCCCTTTCTTGTGCTACTCTGAATTTCTACTAATTTTCATAGTTCACTCCTCCAAGTCTGCCATCTTGTGGTGGTCTGGGGTACAAATATTTCCTATAGTCCTATAAAAAAGTCCTATAAAAGCAAGCGCCTCACAAAACCCTCAATAACATCAGAACTGTTGAATATTAGGCCAATAGAATTGTGATAATAAAATAATATAATTATTTGCAGGAAATGTGAAAAACCATAGTCATACATTCACAACTTAATCTGATCATGCCAAATCACAATTATCAGGCCCATTCTACCCATGGTCTAAGTAAACATTCAATCAATGGATTAGAACCCTTGCTCTGTTGTTTTGGATTTGAACTCAAACACATAAACGATGAACCCCTAAACATGTCGATGAAAATGTGCTCTGGGCTTTGAATTGAGCGTGTTATGACTTGTTTAACCAGTCAGATATGAGGAGAGATGGCACCAGATCAGGATACCTTTGTGGAGAGCATGCAAAACCAAAAACAGCAGTAGGTAGACCTAGTATGAGTTAGCATGAGTTAGCAAGACAAGCATATCCCAATGAACCATCAAACAGCATTTGCTGACTAAATGTGTCAGTGCTAAAATATGGATGGACTGCTTGGTATGTTCTCAAAGTGAGAAAAAGGTTCTTCAAAAGACTGGTATTCATAGTTGCATTGACAACTGTCTTTAAGAAAAGTAGCCATCCAAGCAAAAAAAAAAAAAACTTTAAAAGATGGTGTTTCTATGACACTGTGTACAAAAAATGTTACCTGGCGCATATGTGTACGCAGCAAGTAAGTTTCAAAGGTGCACGATGGCACAGACAAACTCAGTGACTCACAATTGCTGATGTTTTATTTGACCATGTTGTCCTTTAGGATCTTTGATCTTCCCCTTTATCTGATGTCCATGGTCATCCACAATGCACAGTCACAGATACAGGTTTTTAATCTGGGGTGCGTTCCCCAAAACCATGGTCGCTAACTTAGTTGGTAGGCAATGGGTATTTCCTTTGCAAACAACAAAGTTACTAACTTTGTTACGGTTTTGGGAAATTCACTCATTCTAATCAGACAGCAGATTGAGGTATGTTGCTGTTTGGGTCTTTGAATAAGCCATAGTGCATTTCCAATGAGCAAAGGTCAGCGTTAACAGAGGGTGACCTTTTACAGGGTCTTTTACTGAGGGTGACCTCAGATCTTAAAGCTAATATGCATCAGACAACATACCTCAATGTGAACTTCAATTTAGTTTGAAATGCTCTGCTTTTATGAAATGCAATGTTTGATTGGATTTTGAAAGGTAAACAGCAGCCGATTAACATCAAAGCCAAACAGGAGCGACCATGATGAGTTATAATTCAGCAGAACAGGTGGGCCTTGGTCCCTTTGCATCTTTTACATAAACAAATAATTCAGGTATCTGTGTAATGTTTGACTATTTAAATAGTGTGAATAGGGACATCGGGATAACAACGTCTTGTATATAATCACACCCACAACTGGATTTTCATTCTCATTTTTTATCTTAAACATTGTATCAGTAACAGTGATTGCACTGTATATTTTTGATTAATCACTGCCTTACAAACTGAAGTTATGGAAAACATAACACACAGTTCCACACAGTACAGTGCAACCTAGGCCAAAACATAAATGAAAAAAAATCTGAAAATAAAAAGAAATATAAAAGAAATCTTTTCCAACACCCATTAACAACTCTTAGCCATGACGATGGGAGTCTGCAACGTAATTACTGGATTTCAGTTTTCACAAAAGATTGCTGGGTCCAGACAGTGTCAGAGAGAAAGAATAAAACTTTTTAAACATTACCTCACCACAGGATTGCGCTCAAAAACCTGTCAATGCTCTCTGCCCAGTGCATGTATGTGTGTGTGTGTGAGAGAGAGACAGACAGACAGACAGAAGAGGATAGAGACCCAGAGAGAGAAACCGAGAGCAAGAAGTACACTATTCTGAGCAAAATAACTGCCCCTGATATATTTTTTGTTCCTTTTACCATTTCCTCTCAAGATCTCTGCCTTCTGCAGTGCCCCTACAGTTTACAACTCAAGATTTTGTATTACTCTTTATTTCATTTAAGAAATCAGTATAAAGTTGGAAACAGCAAACAAGCTAACGCTGAGAAGTGAAACCTGCTTAGATTGGCAGACACCTGTCGGTGGTAGAAGGGGCCTTTACAGGAAGGGGCAAATTGAACAGCAACGCTCCTGGTGCTGCAGACTAACAGCTGAGTATTCTGAGTGAGAGGACAGAGTGCATGGTGATGTGGGGGAGAACAGTGAAGGGGGAGGAGGGGCTGTTATACAGTGGGGATGAAACTGCTGCATTGTTAGTCCATAGGCCGCTTCTCGCCATGTTTCTTTGTAAACTCTTCAGCGTTTTTAAAGAATTTTTTCCGGTCCTTTGAGTACTCTTCTGCAAGGTCTGCTCTGAGAGGATGTTCTGGCTGGGGGTCATTGACCAGCGCAATCAAAGACTGGATCACTGTGGAGGACAAGAGAAAAGCCATTTACATTTACTGATTTAGCAGACGCTTTAATCCAAAGCAACTTACATTGTCAACTATCAACTTGTCAACTATCAATTACATCAGGCACAGTCAGTGCCTTACTCAAGGGCACAACAGTGGCAGCCAGGATTCTAACCCACAGTTTCAAGGCTACTAGCATGCTAGCCAGGTTTTTGAACCACTATGCCACCACTGCCACCGTCGACCAATTGTCAGTCAGTGACATTACCTTTGCTCTACATGCTTGCAAACAAAACTGAGAGGACTGCGATTCATACATATCAACACTAGTGAAATCTGGTCACCTTGTGCAGCATCTTATTTGGTGTATGTTTACATTTGAATGAAATTTGCTCTTTGGACTGTAACTTCTACTGAGAACTACAGTAAGATGATTTTGGTACCCTATCAAAGATCTCACACTACACAGCATCTGAAAACAATGGCATCTGTGACACTTTTTGCAAGGCATGCAATCCTAACAAATTAAACATTTTGTCAAATGACAACCCACCAGGTCTACCAGTCATAAACTTTCCAAAATTAAATTATTACTTATATTAAGATTTATGAATACAAATGTACGAATAATTGGAGTTGCAATACCTTGGTCAGTTTTGGTGGCTGGTTTCCAGTTTTCTGGACTTATTACAGGCAGGCAAACCTGGCCCTTCTCATCAATGTTGGGGTGGTAAATCTTTGTTTTGAATGTGATTTTGGGGGGCTTGAAGGGATATTCTGCAGGGAATATGATCTCGATCCGGAATGCTCCTTTGTCATATGGGGGGTTGTCCTGCAACAAAAGAATGCACATCAGGTTCATAAGCAAAAGTCTGGATCAAAAGAATCACATAGGACCACAAATAAAAACACAGCTAGATAATCACTTACTGGAACAATGAGACCTTGCCAAGTCAAAATGTTTGATTCATCAACTTGGATGTTGCGGAAGTTTTTCATTCCAGACTTGCGAATTTCGTCAAGTTCCTGTCAAACGAGCAAGATGATTGTGTATAAAACCCATCACAGTAAATACTACATGCAGATGATCATTAAAGCTGGGTAGTGCCATATGTGCATATATTAGAATTAAAAAAGTCAAAAAACATCAAAAAGTAAGTTAAAGTACCATTTCCAAGCATAATACTGACCAATAATAACCCTCATTGCATCCAATAATAACAGTCCTTAAAAGTGAGCCTTGGGCAAATGTCACAAAAAGGAAATAAAATGCTTCAACTATCCAAAGTTTTTATGACTTAATATTGGAAAGTGGGCAAAAGACTAATAGCCTACCAATAAAGGGAGCGACTCACCGACATGCTAACCAAAAGTGAAACCTTTCATTATACATCAACAGAGGCCGTTCACAATACGACGAACGAATACAGGTGCTATAAGCCAACGTTGATAGGAGTCATAAAGAACTTGTTGAGGAAGCATCTTAAATACTTGAGACTAACCTTATTAAGTACGACAAAATAGTTCCATTAACTATGACTAAACGAAAGTTATGAAATCCAATCATGTAACTTAGCTAATTACTAAGCGCATTTGTTTGTGGGTACATCAGACATTAGGTGTGTGACTCCATTCAATAACTTCAGGTCTCGCCTACATTAATTGCACTAATGGCTGCCAGTTACATTACGGAGTTGGCTAAAAACTGAATATAATAGGCACTGCGTTAATAATGCATAGAGGATGAAAACAAATCTGATATGGTTCGAATAGTCAATGGACATGACACGGCATAAAATGTTACTGGGTGTGACGTAGAAAACAAAATCGAGATTTCACGTTCATTAAAATGGGCTTGAAATGGTTTCGTTTTGACAACTTTGTAGCAGGCTAGCGAGCCCAGTAGCCAGCGATGATTAAAGGCATGCAGAAGGTATCCATAAACTGGAATGTTAGCTCCACAAAAACAACTTCAGTTTAAGATACCATTCTACACAGACATCTGACAATGACACATTAAGAGGTTGTACTTCATGCAAGATTTCTCGCAAACTGATAGCTCCTTCACCATGTCCGGCAACAGGACCAACCACTGCTAAAGTTGATGCTAGCGAACTGGCTACAACACTACTAAACCGCAAGTCGACAATTGTCAAACAAAGCTTGTCATTCCATAGCTTGTAAAGCATGTAGCAGGGGATGCGATTTTTCATTGTATAGGGACAAGGTGCACGTAACGCAATTAACTCATACAGAAACGCCATCTCTGTTGAAATTTCCTGTTTCCTGATACTGGCCTTGTGTTATACCGGTTCCCGGCAAGAGATACAAGCCCTGACAAATAGTCAGCTAACCAAACGTTAGCCTACTTGCTAGGTAGCTTGTTAGGAAGTTACGTTAGCAAATGTTAGCTAACTAGCTTGATTGTTTCATCATAAATGTTTTCGTTAAAGTTACACCCGTTTGTGATTGGTTGTGTACAACTTAAGAGGATCAAACTTTACCAGAAATTGTTGTTTCACTTTTCTCGAGTCTGAACGTAAAAAGCGTTATATTATCCATAACTGATCAAGAGATTTACCTTGTGCAGCCTTCTGCTCGCCGCCATCTTGGATTTACTGCGTACTCCCACAATACACAGCGAAATCCATCAGGCCAGCTACAATTCAACCTCCTTTGCTTCCATATCTTATGTAAACTCATTAATCTGAAGTCATCATCATCATGAGAGCTTTCATTGAATGTTTATACAACTACACGATTAAATAAACAGACCTGATAGTTAGCTGACTCATTCACCAAGTTGCCATTAGCCCAAAATGTGTTTTTGCACAGGTCTGTGTATAGGCCTTTCATTTAATGTGGAAGCTTGACCCATTTCCTGCGAAATTACACATCCTTCTGTAATTGTTTCAGCTCTAGACGAAGATGTAGATCTTCTAGATGGGCCAGTACCTCTATACACACACCGTCAGGATGTCATCAGCACTCGAGAGACAGTATCACAGAAGATTTTCTTACAGCATTCTCATAAAATGAAATACAGCATTCTATCTTGCTATGATATTTTGAACCGCGTAAAATCTGAACAGTTGGGCCACAACTTAGTTTAGCCCACAACCCTCCTGAGCATCCCTGAATACAGAAAGGATGTCTTACACCTTGCATCCACCAAGAGGCGTTAGAGTTCCGTGTGCGGACCTATTCTGTTCGCGGTACCACTTCTGGAGGACTCTCGCACTTTCAAACTCATGTTCAAGGTCAACAGTGTGTGCACCTGGGTGACGTATGCAGATGAATATTTGATGAAAAATGTATACAAGGTATAGAGGAGTTATAAAAGTATGTATTTTTTAAAGGAGATAGTAACTATGATATGATTACGATGATGCTGGCTAGCAAGCTAGTAGCCCGGAAATTGTGGGTTCGAATCCCGGCTGCCACCGTTGAGCCTTTAAACAAGTTCTTAACGTTAACCCTAAATTGCTTTAGGAGAGATCGGCCCTGATGTAATTTATAGTTGACAAATGGAAATCGCTTTACAAAAAAGCGTCTGCTGAAAAGCATAAAAATACCAATGTATGATGTTTACAATAATGCACAAAAATATGTGCTATGCCAATCTGAGTAGTAGGCCTATGTATGTTGGAGGCACAAACAATTAGGCAGCCCGTGTTGGACAGTTAATTTTAACATACCCCAGTCATGTTACGTATGTTTGCTACAAATAGGCGGAATTAGCAAAATATGGCATCTGCCATAGGTTGGAAAGTGGCTAGGTTTTGACTAGACTTGCAACAACTGGGCGAACCTGTATTGAGCTCCCTGCATACCACCGATTCTTTGTGAAAGGCACTGTATTGAAGTGGTTGTGTAGGTATCGCCCTACAGGCTTCATGTAGTTCTATGTTATAAACGTAAACACACTCCTCTGCCAGTTTGCTGGCAATCCGGTCTTCTAGTCTAGTGGGCGGTCAAACACCTGCATTTGGCAAAACCTGAGGGCAAAACGCCATTTGCAAAATTTGCAAGACCTGGGCCTCTGGCGCTTAATCAAATCAGTGACTGAGCTGGCAGAGGTATTTCTCCTATCGCCCCCTCTCTCTTCTGGCTTTTATTCAAATTTGGGTCAGGGGTGAGGGTTTCAACGTCACAAGCTTGCAAGATGGCGCTGGGAAGGCTGTGAGATGAGAAAACAGGATGGCTATTTGAAGACCTTCTTTCGATGTATTAAGGTATTTATTTCATTAGCCTTTTTGCAACTTGGTGTTTTAAAGAGAAAATCAAAATGCTTGACAAGTTTGGTCGTGTATTTGATTTCAATCTGAGCTTAAAGCGAGTCGAGATTCCTCAAACGTTTGCCTCTTATCGCGTGCCCACAGGGTCTTCTCTTGTTCAAAGCTTGGAGCTCGAGCGCAGCGCCAGCGCTACCAGCTTGCCAGTGGCTGTGCAATATTCGCCATACGTTCTGCCTGGCTGTAGTCGTCGTGCTGTCGAGCGATATATGGTCGTCGACGTGTCCGGCTTTGTTTTCCTTCCCTGTGTTAATAACTTCGTTGGAGTTTAATTCGGCACGGACCTTTAATATCGTAATCAATCAAATTTATCTAGCAACATGCACTAAACGTGAAGCAACCAGCTAATGAGCTCAGATAAGCCTTGAACCGCGTCATCACAGCTCACGGTGTGTCTTCTTTTTTTTAAGTAGAAAGAGAATGAAAATAATAGCTTACAATATTTCATGCTTTGTGTTATTGGTAATTATTAGTTTGCTTTAAACCCGAGGTTTATTCTTTAAACCAGTGACTATGGACTTGGTGACAGATTTTTTCCAGCATAACCTTAGGCCATCTAACTTACTTTGGATACATCGCTAGCTAGCTAATTAAATGCCGTATTAGTGGATAAACAGTGGTATTCTCTGTTTTGTTTGTGTGTTGACACTTTACAGGACTTGTCATGTGGCCATATTGAGCAGTTACGCATGATACGGTCACAGCTGATTTCAAATTAATCCAAAACGCTTCGCTGTCACATTATGTATCACATTTGCTTACGTTACAGTGCGATAGTTCAAACAGTCGATGTTTTGATGAAAACAGATTTTTATTTTCTTTGGGAGATGCACAGAGTTGTCGTTACAAGGGAAAGGTGTTACCATGATTTTTGTAGTTAGCGCAATCTAAGAAATAGTGTTTGAGTGGCAGCGTAATTTAGTTTATTATGCAGCGGGCTAATGATGTTACGTTTACATTTTTTTTTTTTACACACGTAAGATACCTTTTTGTTTTTGAACAAAAAGATTGAGTTGCTTTCCCAAACGAATCCAATTTTAATCTCATCCATTTTAATGAAGGGGGAGGGGTGCTAGTGTATTACAGTGTTTTTGTTTGCGTTGACATCAAATGCCACATCTTCTCATGCATTTTGTTGGCTCAAACATGCTTAGAAAAAAATCACTGGATGCCGGCTTGCTTGAAATTAGTATTTTGAGTAGGCTAAGTGGATGGCATGTTAACTGGTGTTGCTGCTATAATATAGCCCCAAAAACTCTCTGGATATAAGTTTAAGCTTAAAACAGTGAGGATTGATCATTTTAAATTTTATTTCAAGCAATTAATATTTAGATGCCCCTTTCAGTCTTTTGCCGTTTTATTTATCAACCTTTGCTTCAACCTACCTCTTGGATTGCCTCTTGGATTTTTTTTTAAATATAGAACTAAAGGAACAATGTCCAGTCAACCATATCAATGTGTTTCGCAATAGCTGAGCAATTAAATGAGTTGGGTTTGTTCTAAGGATGGTTGTTTAGGTGTTGGGCAATGTGAGGTGGGGGTGGGGTTATGAGTGGGGGGGAGGCTGATCCAATGTTGGTCCGTTTGCTTCCATGCACAAGGAGGTAGGCTGGTTTCAGAGAGGGGAAACTGTTTGCATAACTACTGTGATTTCCTGGTATACCAGGTTGATGAGAGTAGAACCATAAGATGAGGAGGTTGTCTGCTCCAAGGGAGAGCCTTGCCTATGGCCTGTCTTGGCACACATACTTTTCATGTTTGTTGTGAAATAGTGCAGTTAATGAAAGCTGTCAAAATGAGAGCAGCCTTTGCATATGATGGTTACTAACCTACTGGTTGGAGATTGAAGTGCTTTTTTGCCTTAAACATTGTAAAACTATTTTTAAATTGTCTCTGGTTCAGAAAAGGAGCATTTAGATAGAAATACCTGTCTTTTTTTATTGTCCTTTTACATTTATGTTTTAATGGTCCATCACTGATTACACCAGGTTGAATGTATATCAGTTGTTGTACACTTACTGTTACTGAAGTTTTGGACAGAATGAATATGTATGTGACTACTTGTTCACTATGTCTACCTTTTCAAGAAAAAAATCCAATTTTAACTACGCTGAACAGAACAGATCACAGTTCATTCATTTGCAGTTTGGAGAGCCTCACACAAAAAAATACTAGATCTAGAGATGTTTACCTTTTGGTATTTCTAAGGGCTCCCTATCTTTATCTCACTATGAGTGCTTCTGAACTTTAGACTCGTATGCAGCTTGAGGGAAGGACTTCGTCTGATTCCCTCAGGACTTAAGACCAGCATAGGAAAAAAGAAGAGTGTCTTGGCTCAAGGGTGGGCGAGGAAGGCCATTGACCAGTGATTCTGGCTTATCTGGACCTTGTGCTGTTATGCAAACAAATGTTTCGATTGCATAGAAGTAAGGTGATCAGACTTCTGTGCAAGATTAGGCTTCACATTTGTTTTGTGTAAGATGGCAAGATGTGTTTTGAAAACCGTCAGTTAAGCAGTCATAACTTGCCCTCATAGTGTGGAATTACAAGTGACTGCAGCCAATTCTTTTGACCATTTGGCCCATTCGGTTTCCTTTGATTTCCCTGTACTTGCAGTCTCGTCCTCCACACAGTTGCACAACTCCTCTAGTTGAGAGTAGTTTGCATTTAAAGAGTAAAAAGCAGGCCCCTGGAGGGTATGTGGCACAGGATAAGCTTGTTTACGAGGTCAATCGCGCTCCTTACCAGACTTGTTGTTACGGGCGCTTGTGCTTACCATGTGCTTTGCTGCCTCCAGACGTCACCTCTTACTGATTAGAGGGGCTTCATTTCTGTGATGGACCTGTCTGTCTTTTTTTTTTTTTTTTTTCAAAAGGTAGGGGTTTTTTTTGTCTTTTGGTCGGGGTGGAGGTTAAAAAATGTCTGTAAGCCAATAAAAGACACAGCAGGGCCTTATCAACCCGTTGCGTGCAAGTCTTAGATAATTTTACATCTCAAACGTCTCACGAGTCTGTGTTTGGTGGGGAGTGGGGCTTTCTCGACATATCAACATTTAGCAAACCGATGTGGCCCACTATCTCGCCAATCCTTATACTATACTATTGTAGGCCAAAGCTAAAAATACTTTACCCAGTGATATCACGCCCACCGGTCTCGAGGGTAGCAGCATTGAATGTATGAGTGAAATTCATAGGTGAAAGGGGGCAAGTGAGTGTGTGTGTGACACAGCACTGAAGAATATTCTGAAGCTGCTATAGGCTACTGGTGGGCAAAGGTATGGTGTGTGCGTGTGTGTGTGTGGCATAAGGGCCATCACATATTGATAGGAAGGTAATACCACTGAATGGTTGCGGGTAAAATGATATGGGGGGTTACAGGCTATGTGTTATGTTGACCCCATTGGTTGTGAAGATGCTTGTTTAACTCTAGAGCTGCTGTGTCATGAACGTATGGTACTACATGCAATAATTGTATGTGTTTGTGGTTATCAAATTCTAGGCCAGTCATTTGTGAAGAAATTCCAGTGTGTTTTGTAAAGTTGTGATGGATGAGGGGTGGCTTGCACACATGAAGGACTGAATGAGTTTTCTTGCTGTCTGTTTAGAAGATAGTCAGTTTGCTCCCAAGGCTATTAGAATTGTACTTGTTCCACAATGGCTCAGTATGTCTGTGTGCCGCCATGGAGATTGCGCTGCAATTGTTTATGAATTCTGCAGTGCAGTAAATTGCTGTGAACGTTTAGAAAGGCATCATGACTAGGCATGAGCAGACTAAAGAGATTATTGATTTATTGCTGTATTTCTGTGGTCAGCAGTATAGATTTATCTGTTTTGGAGGAATTTCTGAATGAGCATGTTCTGAAATGTCTTCTTGTTCAACAGTTAATAGGCCTGAAAATGTAGTTGGTTTCAAATTGGATATTAGGCCATTTCTAATCTCAGCACGACTAAATGATAGGTGTAGGCATGCAGGAAAACTGTGCGTGTGTGGTTTGGTTAGAATGTATTCATTGCACTTTGCATTTCAGCCCTGTTTGTTTGGAAAGAGGACAGAATTGAATAATTTTTAATTTTGTCTTCATTTTGAGGACATTTATTAATGTTTGTAAGCACCGTCATATTGAGCTATTTATATTTGTTCTCATCTGCCCAGCCCTTGTTGTTGAAGCTGATAGGAGGCTAATTTAGTGGGTGAGATATTGGAATGAAGCTGCTGGCTCTGTGATAGGGCTGGGTGTCTACAGTTGCTTCCACCACAACCCCCCCCCCCCCCTTCGCTTTGTCCCTTTTTTTTTTTTTTGCGGCCAAGATTTCTTGAGTGCTTTTTTTGTTGGGCCACTTTGTTTACACAGGGCAGCGCTGAGGCATTTTAGTTTTTTTTTTTTTTCTCCCCCAGGTTAGTTTTGTGTGAACTAGCCTATTGTGTGTGTTTCGATATTGAATGTGCAGGACACGCGTAATGTTACATTAGTGTGTGAACTGAAAAATAACTAGTTTAGTGGTGAAATCGGCTGAGGAAATGGTTAAATTGCTCACCCTAGACTGTATCCAGAAAAGCCCCTTTGCTTCTTGGTGCCTGCTGAAATTGGACAATGGAAATGGAAAAGAGAACCATATGTGACCTTTTCTCCTGGAGCGTTCTGTAGGATCATTGGCCCAACCAACTACCAATACCATCACCACCCCTCCACCCCCCCAAAAATGGCTAAATCTCTATCTGTTGCATTTCAAAGATTCTGCTGCAAGCCAGGGCCTGCTTGGGCACTTGGAGGAAAGGAGAGTAGGAAGGGGGTGGGGTGGGTGGGTTACTGGTTTAGACTACCTGTTCTCACCACACCCTTGGTGAACCACAAGCTCAGGTTGCACTCAGTCCCCCATCACAGGCAAAGCCTGGGACGTCTGCCGGTCGCCCTCCCCCCAACTCCCTCTGCCCCACAACAAAGGGAATGACCCTGGAGGCTGGCAGCTTCTGCCACTGGCAGGAGCATTAAGAAGGCTCTGTGGCCTCCCTGTAAGAAGAGAGATGCAGATCATTGCTGTTTGGCCCTCCCTGCTCTCCCCCTACTCCATTGTCCCTAAGCTGTGTATTTGTATACAACAGAGAACATGATACCAATTTGGTGGTGTGTGGACAAAAAAAATGTTTCTTTTTTTTCCCTCTCCCCTTCATGGGTGTCAGGGAGGAAAAAAAAACAACTCTCCACACACATGTGTGCAAGAACGTTAACAAAATTCCTTTCATGTGCTGGTGCCGTATTTACACAAGCCTAGTTGGTATTGAACCTTCAAAAATGTTAACGTTGCATTCTTTGCCACATGATATCAGGGCTTTATTGTTTAATTTAACTAAAAAATGTGATATCTGTGCCATTTATTCTTGCATTTAGGCAATAGACATTTGTTGATTAAATTATAACCAAGGCAACTGTATTGGCAGTTGGTGTTAATTGCCTTGTGAATTGTATTCCCCATTCAGGGTTTGCTTGAATTTCAAATGAAATAATTGAATTCATTATTGCATTACCTAGACCTGCTTTCCTTATGTTTATATTGGCATGTATAATATAGGCTAGTTTCTGTTTGTCTGTGTTACCTTCGCCACAGAAGGCCTTTTTTTTTTTTGGTTAAGTCTGTTACTCTGTTTGATTATTCTGGTTTTCAAGGTCACTCTAGTTTCGTATTAGGTGCATCTCCATAATGATCTCATGTTACATTGGCAGCAAGTGTCAAGATCCTTGCATGATTGGGTGGAATATATAGATTTACTCCAACTCTCATGTTAATTGGTTGCTGAGGTCAGTTGTAGCCAATGGCATATCACAGCTATAAAAGCATATAAAAGTTAAACTAAATTTAGGGAAATAATAATAATAATAATAATAATAGTATAGTATACTAACTTTGTTATTCTTGTGATCCTCCACCCCCCAGGTTGTGTAGGTGCAGAAAAAGAAGCTGGAAATGGAATTGCCAAATCATGCCAAACAATTGCTGCTGCAGCTAAACCAACAAAGAGCCAAAGGTTATCTGTGTGATGTGATCATAGTGGTAGAAAATGCCCTCTTCCGGGCCCACAAGAACATCTTGGCGGCCAGCAGTATCTACTTCAAGTCCCTCATTCTCCATGACAACTTGATAAATCTGGACACAGACATGGTCAACCCGTCCGTGTTTCGGCAGGTACTAGACTTCATTTACACTGGCAAGCTTTTGTCCTCAGACCAGGTCAGTGACCACAATTTCAATGCCCTCCTAACGGCAGCAAGCTACCTCCAACTCCACGACCTGGCGGCCCTGTGCAGGAAGAAACTCAAACGCACTGGGCGGTCCCTCATCAACAAGCCGACCACGCCCACCAATGGACGGACCTCCCGTAACCAAAGGCTATCATCCACCCCTGTCACTCAGATGCAGATATTGGGGTTAAAAGACGGTGAGAAGCCCAAAAGGCAGGAGGAGGAGTTGTCCGAGGATGACATGTTCATCGGCGCCACGGCTAACTCCCTCAGCCCCTGCACCAGTAAGAATGGAAGCAATGGCACCACCACAACCAGCAACAATAACAATATCAGCAACAGCAACAGCTGTGGGGGTCTCCAGGAGCTGGGCCTAGACCTGTCCAAGAAGAGCCCTTCTGGGAGCACGGCCACGGAAGAAGTCAGTCCCAGCAGCATCCCCCAAGAATCACCTCAGTCTGCCTCAGAATCCACAGCCAACAGTGCCTCGTTTGAAGAAAACGCCACCAACCCTCAGAGCCTGGTGGGTGGTGAGCCCATGGACCTCGGAGATGGTGGAGGAGGAGAGTGTGATGATGCCCAGCCGCCCGCCGAGATGGACCCGCATGTCAAGATCCCCTCCCGCCCCTCGGCCCGCAGACAGCGGCCTAAAACGGAAGCCAGTAAGGCAGATGACGCTGAGAGAGCTGCTCTGCCCAATGGAGTGGCCAAGCGGCTGAACGTCAACAGCGGCCTCGCCCCGGATGGTTCCTACCAGTGCAAGGACGAAGACGACACCTTGGAGAACGGTCAGGAGCAGAGCGAGGAGAGCGGGAACAGCGAGAGCGAGGGTGGCGGTGGTGGTCGCAGCCGCGGCCGCAACAGCGCCAACTACGTCTACCGGCAGGAGGGTTTTGAGCCAGCCCTCGGCGACAACCTGTACGTGTGCATCCCCTGCGGTAAGGGCTTCCCCAGCTCAGAGGAGCTGAACGCCCACGTGGAGTCGCACACCGAGGAGGAGCTGTACATCAAAGAGGAGGAGGAGGAGGACGGCTACCAGAAGGAGGAGGAGGCAGAGGCGGAGGACCTGTCGTCCCAGGCGTCGCTGGCCCAGGGCGGCGGGGAGGCCCGTCGCTTCAGCTGCTCTGTGTGCAGCCGGAGCTACAAGGATCCGGCCACGCTGCGCCAGCACGAGAAGACCCATTGGCTCACGAGGCCCTTCCCTTGCAACATCTGCGGCAAAATGTTCACGCAGCGCGGTACCATGACGCGCCACATGCGCAGCCACCTGGGCCTCAAGCCGTTTGCCTGCGAGGAGTGCGGCATGCGCTTCACCCGCCAGTACCGGCTGACGGAGCACATGCGCGTGCACTCGGGCGAGAAGCCATACGAATGTCAGCTGTGCGGCGGTAAGTTCACGCAGCAGCGCAACCTCATCAGCCACCTTCGAATGCACACCTCCCCGTCATAAAGCCAAAGACTGCCAGCCCAGGAAACCTTCTTAACCTACAATAATAAGTGCGTCTCATGGTAAACAAACACACAAAGAAAAAAAAAAAAACAACAACAAAGCGCACACTCTTTCTTCAAAAGTAGGCGTGGGATAAGTTCCTTTGGAGCATGAGATGAAAGAGGATGGGTGAGTGATTCTCCTGCCTTCCAATATGGGAGAAGTGGTCAATATTGAGGAAGTTCCAACCATGAAAAAAAAGCATCATGATCTCTTCAAACAAACAAAAAAAAAATCTGTATGATTTTTTTTTTTATCATCTGACTTTACTACATGCTGTGAATGTATGGTTGGGGTACTTATGCTGTTTCTTGTGACTTCATAGGACAACCAGACCACTACAAACCCGATGCAGTCTGTTTGGCAGTATGCTTTCATTTCTGTGATGTGTCTTGTGTCCTGTTGGTCTGGGGAGGGGGAGGGGGGTTGTTGGTATCCCAAGCATACACACTTTTTATTTCCTGATTAGAATCCTGCTGTGGAGCATTGGCTTGAGAATCCTAACGTCATGTAAGGAAGTCCTTGAGACAAAGTATATTGTGACCATAAGATTATTGTAAACATATATTTTCAATTCAGAGGAAGATTTAAGATAAAGAAACTTTCCCTTACTATGGCAAATAAGTGTTTCCAAGGGTTTCAAAGATAGTGTTGTCAGACACACCAAAACTAGGCTCTGTCTGAATTCATTACTGTGGTGTTTTATGAAAGCTTTGTGCATCCAACCAAACATATCCTTTGGTTTCTGCTTAATACCACGTGTCCACAAAGACACCTCTCCATGTGACTGGACCAGTTTTTTCAATGGGTTTCAAACCAGTTGTCCTCAAAGTCAATTGGCAGCATGACCAGCTATGCAGGGAGGTTTTCACCATAGACTGACCTGACCTTGCCCCCCACTCTCCAAACCAAATATTTTCTTGTCTTTGGATAAGCTTTTTGAGTTGGTACAATTCACACAGTGGACTGTCTGTCTTTCTCTTTCTCTCTCTCTCACTCTCTCTCACTCTCACTCTCTCACTCAAGAGCCCTCCATTTTGAGACTGGTCATCATTTGCATACTTTAGCACTTTTGGTTTGAAACCCATGTTTCCCCCTTGGCCGCAGGAGAGTACTTATGAACTCACATGCACGCATCAATCCACAGCTCAGTTACATCTGGACGGTGACGTGGGAACGTGGTACTACGAGAAATCATTGGAATCTTTAAGCTGTGTCGTTTACTCATAGTATATAGGGGTTTACTCTCAAAGAAAAAAAAAGCCAAACAAAATGGTACTTGTTTTAGATAACTTATTGTTATGCTTCTGTGAATGTTTGTTTAAACTGGAAGTTCTTTTGATATTTCCTTTGGGGATAACGGGGTTGGCTTGGGTGATGGGTTGGGTGGGGACTCTTTAGTGAATGTCAAGTTTCAGATTCTGTTGGTACTGTTGTGTTTTTTTTTTATATAGTTTTGTTTTGTTTTTTTTCCCTCACTGAAAAAAATGATGGGTCTATTTGAATAGTCCTGTCACATTGCTACCTCTTAATTCTTCTTAAGAACAATACATTCATTCATGGAAATATGGGGATTCCTGACATGTATAAAAGTTTGCTGAGGCTTTTGAAATATTTGTAACCTGCCCATCTCTCAACAAAGGTTTTAATGCTACATTTACAAAGTTTTAAACCTATTATAGTAGAAAATAGCTTCTTGGACGCATGTATTTAAGGTATTGTAATTTTCTTGCCTAGTGCAAAATGATAAAAATGTAAAGTTTATGTAAGTGAAATCCAAAGAGAAGATATTGTCATGGAGAAATGGCTACAAACTAAACTTTCCTGTAGAAGTTCACAACCAAAGTGTGTCAACATTGGAAATCGACATTGCAGCTGATGAAATATGATCTCTCCCAAGTATATTATATATCTATAATTTTTTTTTCCTTAGTTCTTGACAGAGTGCACCATAGTGGAAAAAATATTGTTAGTATTTGGCATTGTACTAAAACCAATGATCACTTGTGTTAAACTTCTGCTGATCGGTGGGCCGGTGGCTTTGCCTTTGAAGTTTACAGTAGTCTCTCAACAGCGTCTTTCTGTCTCCATGTCCTTACTTCGACTTCAGGAGGACTTTTGTTGAAGAACTTCAGAAGGACTAATTTATTTTAGTTCAGACCAAAAATGAGAAAAAAAAAAGAAAACAAAAAAAAGTTGAAACTGAGTAGGATGTTTGTTAGGTTTGTGTGTTACATGTTGAACCATACTTTTGGAAGATCATTGAGGGATGGATGCACTGGATTGATTTTTTTTTCTTTATTTCTGTCCCCCCCAAAAAAAAAAAAAAAAAATCATGTTTTCTCATAGTAACAATAGAATTTGTCTCAGGCAGAACTTTTGCCCACTTGAGTGGCATTGAACCACAGTTGACCAACATTGTGAGGAAAATAAGGATTGCATGGTTTCAGAATGTTTTAATTATCCATTAGATACATTGTTGACAGTTCTCTGAGGTTACTGACACTAGGGTGAATGTTACATAATCCAGATTGTCAAGGCAACACTGGTGCATGTATACTTCTGCTGAATTCCTTGATGCCATTTCTTGCAAAAGTTGTTAGACCGACTTAGAAAACTCAAAAGGCCAATTCCAGTGTATTGCATTCCTTGTGTAAATCTTAGCCTTCTCAATGCAACTCCCGTCAGCATTCCGTTTTAGGTTGTTTTTTTGTTATGGTTCTTTCTCTTAAAGTCCAATGCGAGGGGTTTGACTGTCAATGACCGTAGGATGCAGCTATAGTCATTATGTACTGTTGGGCACTGTTTACAGGCAACTTTATCCTGGAATCGTAAAAACTCCTCACCCCCCCACAACCGCCCCTGCCCCTGCCACAGCCACAGTCTGTTCATAAAGTATGTTCTTTTGTCTCAGAAGTTACACAGCCAACTTTCTGTGTTTGGGACCATAGAGGTTTATTTTATTTCATTTTTAATTTTTATTTATTTACCCCCTACACACACACACACACACACCCTGAGGCTAAGACAGGAAAGAACCCAGGTCATGTTCCTAATGCCTGGTAAAGTTTACTCCTTTTTTTAACTAGCAGGGACGTCCAGTGAATTTTATTATCAACTGCTGGGCCAAGATCTGCAGCCGCACACCAGTGCTTTACTGCCTGTCGTAATCTTTGCTGGTGTTTTAATCTTCATCCATAAATTTATCCAATAGTGATCTCTGACAAATAATGGCAAAAAAATAGTTTTCACTTCATCCATGTTTTTGTTTATATAGAGCTGGTTGCTGTAAACCTATTTTACTCAGCTCAGGAAGACTCTTATTTTATTTTTTCCACCTCCCTCAGTCATCCATTATTACCAGGAGGATTCCAGGTGAAAGTTGCTGTTGATCTCTTGCGTACTTGTCAGCACTTAATCAGTTTTACCATCAATGTCTATGAAGAGAAGTGTTGGGTGGCAAGATTTTTCCTTTTCTCATTGTAGGCATTCAGATTATAGCTGAGAGAACTATAGAAAAAAAAGTGCAGGGGGAGGGGAGGGGGGAGATGACAAAGTTTCAAACTGTGACAATAATGTTTCTACTTCAAGACTTCAGGGATGGTTCTGCAGCTTTTAATTGTGGAACTTTCAACTACATTTGTAAGACTGTGTCAATACTGTGTCAATTTCTGTATTTTAATGATGAAAAGCAAAACACTAGTTTCCTATGAAGATAGATTTTAAGAGAGTGTGTCCCATTTCAAACAGCGCCTTGAAAGAAAGGTAGGGAGTGTTCATGGAAAAAAAAAAAAAACTTTAACCTCCAGAATGTTTTAGAACAAAAAATGGTAGTAAACATAAATTGTATAAACAACAAAGATTTAAAAAGCTCATACCCAAATTTACAGACTATTTTCTAAACCAAAGCACATTTTGAATGATTGACAGCTTGTCTGGTATAGAGATACTTGTGTATAATCTCATTGTTTACATAAACTCTTACAGTTTCAGACCTCAGGTGGGGAGAGGCCAATCGGAGAACGCTTCTGTGTAGGTCACTGTCTAAAGGAGAAAAAAAAAAAACTCAAAATGCATTAATTATCTTAAACCCATAGCTGTGTGTCTTCAAGGGGTGTGGTTGAGCATCCTCATATGACAGCTAGGGGCATTTGACTTATGACCAACCACTCTGTGATTGCCTTTAGGGATGCTGAGCAAAAGGCAATTGTAGCCTATAAACGATAAGCATTTTTGAAGAACATATCTCTTAAGTGCGTAAATTGACTTTTATCAGAATACTCTGCTGCTTTTTTTTTGTTTTGTATTTTTTTTGTTTCTTTTTCTTTTTTTCTGTTTTTGTTCCAAAGCTATGTAAATAGGCGTGGAAACCGTGAACACAAAACAAATTTACCTCAAAGTAAACCTTTTAGGATTTTACTTGCTGCATATGTTGTAGAGTGGAAAGAGTCCTCTGCTTTCCTCTCGGTGTTATTCTCTTCTATTAGTATGTTGCCGTTGCTGTTTTCGTTCTGTGAGCTGCCGGTATGTGAAAAATAAGAAGCTCCGACGCTCAGACTGGCCTCTCCTCAAAACCACATTGGTGCAAACACTTATTGACAGTGTTCACTTTTTTTATCAAATGTCTATTGTCAGTGATGAATGTATTTATTTGTTTTTGTTTTTTTTTTTGATTGTTTTCATTTTTTTTTGCTAAGAATTCACTTTGGGTGAGATAAGGTGTTTCAGGGTTTTGATTTTATGTTGGAAAGCAAGCAGAAAAATTAGTTTTTGTTTTTGGAAGATGACACAAAAAAAAAACCATGATGACACAGAACAGAGCCATAAGCCCCCCTAGTTTAACCTACAAGAACCGAAGGTGGAGAAGGAATGTAACAGGACTCGTTATGTGCTCATCAGGAAGAAGGGTGGAATTGATATCACTTAATAATCCTTATCTCACTCAAAGCAATGCATGTGCTCCGAAATGTGTTTTTCCCTGTTATGGACACTTGAAAGCTGTTTGTCGATTTTAAATGTGACCCTTGTCTGTACAGTTCCACGACTTGATTCAGAATGGGGACCTTTAGAATTGTGGAACAGACTCAAGTAGGTGGAACCAATAATTTGAAGCCAAGTAGGTGTTGTCACATGACCATGCGTCAAGGCTTAATTTGTTTTTTACGTTTCTATTTTCAAGCAACAACAAAAAAAACAAATGGCTTTTCTCTTTTTTTTCTTCAACAGTAATACGTGAAGGCCAAAGCTTTTTTGTAGAAAAAAAAAAAGAAAAATAAACAAAAAACGTTTTACCTCATGCAGAGTTCCTAGCTCTAGTCGCTTGTAGTCGACACATACCTGTCACCTACATCTTAATATTTTTTTTTTGTATATTTTGAGCTTAATGAACTGCACTTTCAATGCCTTTTACATATTTCTTATTTCATCACTTTATCACCTCACTTTGTCCTTCCAAAGCTTTAAACCAAGTGCGCAAAAAAATAAATGTAAGGTGCTTGGCCAGCAGGTGAAAGTCTCCTCTGCTATTGATGCTGCTAGAACAGTGTCCATCATTACCCATTTGTTTTTAAAACTTTCAGTCGTTAGAGCATGTCAGTTTCATCTGTCATGGCATATCCTGCTTCAGTACGCCACGCAGTGCGAACTGCTGTAGGGCTCCCAGACCTGAGTCAACCAAAACCAAAGTCTCTCGTATGTAGGCCAGGTGGGTTTTGTTCCATTTTTGTCATGGGGGTAAAGGCCACGCCATCATCCAGCTGAGGCAACCACACCACCATGTTCACCAGTAGGCCATCAAACCCTTTCCACCATTGCTGACTACTGCATTTTTTTTTTTTCCCCTCTCGTCCCCCCCCCCCCCCATTGCTAATGGAGAATCTCTGCAGCAGCTGGTGCTGGAAGAGTTGGCATACAGATGCATCTCCCTTGGCTTTCAAAGCATGTGAAGCTTCTCTCTCTCAGAAGATACCTTTGTGTGTGTGTGTATGTATATGTGTGTGTGTGCGTGTGTGTGTGTATATATATTAGGTCTTTCATGAGAACCTTGCGCATGGTACTCTGACAACACCATGGTTTCACGTTTCAATTCCTCGGAGAGCTTGTATTCAGGTCAGAGCTACATGAGAAAAATGTGCAGCTCAAATTCTGTGTTATGTGAACATAATACAATGTACAGAGGTGAAGTCAACTTGGCATCCACAGTCTTACAGTCTTAATGTACAGCTATGAGAAGTCATTTTAGAATCTTTTCATTAAAAACCTTGATCAAGAAAGCAAGGTGTCCTGTTTGTTTTCTGTTTTCTTCATTAATTAACTGTGCATGTTTGTTTCCTGTGCCTTGACTGATCCTTTGCTGTCATAGGTATATATGTATGTTTTGACATTGTTTCTGTAAGAAGTGTGAGAGAGTGAAACTTTGGTTGACAGTTGGATAGATTGGCAGATGTGGCCCGAGATGTGTGGTGGGGGGTGTTGACTAAAGCATTTGGTTGGAGAGGGCACTGTTGTCTGCTTGAAAGTGTGTGTTTTCGGAGGGGGGGTGGCGTTTGAATGGTGGCAGCAGTGTTTTAGCGGCAAGATGTGGAGTGGTAATGGTGGTAGCGGGGGTGGGGTGGGCAACAGAAGGAGAGGGTCAGCAGTGATTGATGGTCAGGGTGGGGGCATCTCTTAACCCCCTACCCCTTTTTTCGGGCCGTGCCACTCAGCCCACGTCTGCCATCTGTGAACTCCCCCCTCCTTGGCTCCACCAATCACAGCAGGCCTGGTCGCGCTCTGCGGCCGCTCCTCGCCCTCTTGCTTGCTATTCCGTGTCCCTCAGGCACACAGGCACACACCCGCTCTTGTTGGTCCTACCTATTGTCTCTGGCCAGCCTGCCCCATGTGTGTGTGTGTGTGTGTGTGTGTGTGTGTCAGGGGCTGAGGCCCTCTCCACCCTGCCCCCAAGGGAATAGAGGGGTTGGCATTTTTACGGCCCCTTGTGTGGCTGATTTCTACGGCTCCTATCTAGCCCCGCCTCAAGTGGTGTCACATGCCAAATGACCCTGAATGGGGTCACATCCAGGCACAATGAGCTGTATGTTGATGCTGCTGGCCAGCCCCCCCCCCCCCCCAGCCTTCTTGCTCCCTCTCGTCTGCTAAGTATAGATTAACTATAGTCACATCTGCGAGGAGCTAGAATCACATGCAGATTTTGCAGGAGTTTCCCCCCTCCACATATGCATGAATGAATGGTCATTCACCAGGCTAATGTGCATGATTTTAGCATCTGCAGCTAAATGCAAATTGGGATTCCAGGTACTGGAGACGTGTCCACCAGCATTTTTTTTCCCTTGCCTTTAAAAAAAGGTTAAAAGCAAAGCTTGGTTAAACCAAACCAAAACAAAACAAAAAAAAGGAATTTGCTGTTAATTAATGGCAAGTTATCAAATTTACCACTTTTACCGCTAATGAGGGATTTTTTTGTGTGTGAGTGAGTATATGGATAATACACAAATGTACTAAGCACATTTGTGATTTTCTTATTCATTCAACCTTCTCCTGGCCTTTTTTCTGTGTGAAAACAAAAAGTCTTTCGAGGTGGCTTTGGACAGTAAGAGGGCAGGTGTCTGCTTTATGCTGTATCAGTGCAGCTGCTGCCATTACGGCTCTGGATTAATGCAGACAGAGAGCGAGGGAGTACAGAGAAAGGAAAGAATACAGGCGGATAAACCTGTCCCCCCATACACCAGAATTCACCCTTTTCTTCCTCCCGTATCGTTCCCTACCCTCCCCTTCCCCTTTCCCTTCCCTTTCCCCTTCCCCTTTTTCTCCTCCTGAGCTGAATGTAGGGGCACTGAGCGCCTTTGCCACGCTGATGGAGAGAAAAGGGAGAGAGGAAGGCGGGGGCAGAATGAAAGGGCACTACAGGTGGTGGGCACTGGCAGACCAGCGGGCGCTTTACCGTGGCGTCCTGATCCCTTTCAGCTAAAGGAGGAGGAGGGGGGAACAGTAGAGCAGCAGCAACAGCAGCAGCCCCTCTCTCTTTCTGACAGAAAGAAGGGTCCTGCTGGCCCCCAGAATGCACCAGGCCCTTTATGCAGCACACTGTGCCATGGCTCCCCCACAAAAACAGGCTTTGGGGATGCAGGCATAATGGAGAGAGAGAGAGGTATTCTCTGGGTGCTGTGGGGAGAGAGAGTCCCACAAAAGACTGAAGGAGGGCAGGAGCTGGGAGAAGGGGTCGAGGGGGGCAGATTTAAACTGAAATTCTGACATCTGAGCCTTTTTTTATACCCCCTTCAGTTTTTCATTTTCTATTCAGGGTATGCAAATGTTAGGTACAGGCAGAAAACAGTCTCTTTAAGATACAAGGGGATTGGAGGGAATTATTGCAGTTACATTTACATTTTATTTAGCAGTGAAAAATCACTGGCACACTGATGAGTTAATTAAAAATTAATGCTGGAATGACAAACATTGTGGTACCAAAGAAATGCAGAAGTAATTTTGCACCATACCCGTGTTCTCAACACCTTAACCAAGCACCACCTTACCATTTAAACAGTAAAACACTGAGGCATTATCTTTTAGGTTCTCTGTGTTTTTGTTCAGCGTGAGGCACCTTCTAACACATTATAAATGGAAGTGGGGATCCTGTGCTGCTCTGGTAAAATTCTTAATCAGTTGCCATCAGTTCGGTATGATTAACATTAATGGCTTGCTCCTCCCTGTGCACTCTCTCTTTCCCTCCTCATATGTATGGAGATTTAGAGCTGGGACCCTCAACGGCCCACCACTCCCCGAGACACACACACACACACACAGACCTGCTGCATCCAAATTCAGTGGTGGCGTTGGACTCATTCATCACTGTCAGCTTTCATTAGGTGTGTGTGAGGGAGAAAGTGTTTGTACGTATATGTTTGAGAGTGGTGTGTGTGTGTGTTAGTGTGTGTGAAGTGGGGAGGGGAAAGGGGAAAAGAATGGAGTGAAGTGGTTTGCAATGAAAATCCACATCATCCTTTGGTTGCATGCTCCTGTTGTGGGGCAAGACATGGAGGAACTGTAGCAGGAGGTGTGGAATGGTTGGGCTCAGATGGTGGTGTGTTGTGATTTCGTTCATTCAGACAAACATACATGAAACCAAGGTTGCTTTGTTTTCTATGGATCTTCCAGTAAAACCAGTGTTGCGGCATCTTGACTCAACTCGTCCTAACTGGTCAATGCACTCAGGGAAGTTTTTTTTATTCATGGTGTCTGGATTTCTGCACATGTTCATGTGTAGACATGCCAGTTTGGCAAACCAAGGGCAGGCCTACTTGAACATCAATAGGGTTACTGTGTTGGGTATCCATACGCAGTGTGTAAGCCAGTGGAAAACATACATTGGTCCTGCTAAGGTGATGGTGTTAATCACCACACACACACACACACATTTGAGCTTCTCTTCACATGACACACATGGGACTTCCAGTAGATCTTTTTTTCCCTTTCACCATTCAAGGAAACGTCTCTGCCTGTCGTCTGGCTTTTAAAAAGAGCCTTTGTGACAGCCAACCTAAGTGATGGATGCCCTGGCTTCCCCTAATTAAGGTGCTTTTGAGTCTAATCTGGTTTGTAGGGCTGAGAGCATCATGTGCATTTCCCCCCAGCAAGCATGTCGTGGGTAGTGGTAATCTCGTGGAAAACTACCCACCCCTCGGTGGACGAGACCGGCTTGTGATAGCCGGTGCCCTGCTCCATTCATGCCTCTTTGCCCCCTTTCTTCGCGTGTTTGTCCAGTTTGTATGTGAGGCCACGAGCTTTAACGGCGCCCGTTCCCGTGGCGACGACGAGAAATGTCTTAAAGCTCATAATCTTTAAGCTCATTATGATACAGGGTAACACTTTTGTGCTGCCGCTGCCTTCGCGTCGCACCTTCGAATCTGATCTAATGGGAGAAGACTACTGTGTGCCCGAGATTCAGGTGCGCTAATGTGTTGACGGGAGGCGCGCGCAGACCCGACGTTAGTCTCTCACGACAAGAGTGCTGAGCTCGGCGACTGTAAAGGGGCACAATTTTAAAAATAACTTTCATATCCTCTTATGTGAGAGGATGACGGGCACGTATTAGCAGGCTTGTCTCCTGTGGCAGCTGACCACCCAGACCTATAGCGCTGCCCCCTCCCACCAACAGCAGAGAAAGCTGTAGACCTATGTAGACTTAGCTTACAGTGGGCGATGGGGGGAGGGAAGGAAATTATGGAAAAGGGAATTCAAATTAAGAGCGTAGATATAATTGCTTTAATAGCCTAAAAATGATTGGATGATGTTTGGATTCTTTTAACCTGCATGTTGCCAAGACTTCAGTAGTTTTCTGAAGCGGGGAAAGGATTATTGGTAACACCTTATATTCATTCCCCACCTCTCCTTCTTACTTCTTCCACCCCCCATTGCTCACTACCTCCGACCCACTCTGCCTCTCCAATCCTCTCTCTTCCTTTCCAATCCACTCTCCCTCCCTCTCTCTCTCTTGCCCATCTCCCCATTGAAGGACTGTAGGGACAGGTTGCCATGGCAACCCAGCATTCGCACTAATGTATGGATGGCAGTGGAATTCCAGTAGTCAGAAAAGAGAGTGGGTAGCAGGGAGGAAGCATGGAAAGGTGGGGGCCACTCTGACAGGAAGAAGAGGTAGATTCAGAGAAGGGGGGGGGGGTGTTGTGTGTGTATGTGAGTGTTTTGCTCACTCTCTGTACATGCTTGGGATCTGAAGCTTGGGATCATCCCATCTCTTCTTATACGCCTGCACTGTGGCTACGTGTGTTGGGTGGGGATGAGTCTCTTGGAAAGAGCTGGAGGCCTGTACGTGTGTATGTGTGGTTGGGGCTGCTATATGTTCAAGGCAGAGGCTATGAGGCTGTAAAGCTCTGAGGCTCAGAGTGGGGAAGTGGGGGGAGGGTGCTCAGGACGTGTAGGGATGAGATGAGGCGGGCAGAGCGGATGGCCAGTCGCTGAGAGGTGCCTTAATGAGTCCAGGGCTGGTTAACGTTGCTGATCCAGGCAGGAGATAGTGCCCATGTGACCTCCCACTTATGGATCCGCTCAGCAATTCTGTGCCTTCTGCTATATCTCCCCTCCCTATTAAATATTAATGTCCACAGGACTCAAAGTATCCAAATACTCAGCTACCCAAGGCAATCCTGGACTTGTAAGATGAACCACGAGAAACATGACTCCAGGAGCACTTCGAGCAATCATGCAAGGTTACAATGACCATCATGCTTCATCAGAATACCACTGATTTGCAGAGAATTCTCAATGTCACGCAGTATGAACTCACCCGTTCAGTTGAGTCTCTCCTAACATAATCAGTTAAGTTTACCTATTCGAACAGCAGCATGTGTGTAGCCACTGATTTATTCATGAAAGGCAGACCATACACATGCAGTACATTAGTTAGGCAAGTTGATACTGACAATTGAGTTGTTCCAGTGTAAATATAGCAAATAGTTGTGATTTACTTAGGGAAATTGGTGGCAAATAGCCTAAGATCCAATGGTAACTTCATTATAGTTTCTACAAAGTCATTGACTGACATGATATACCGGCAGACAGATATTGACCTTAAGCATTGCAACATTCTTTGAAGAGGCCAGTTAAAAATAAAAGCACAAGACAAGACAGCTGTTTCCATATTCTGTAGTTTATATTTAGAATCTGATCAAACATGTACATTTCAAATTATCTTATTTCAATTGGAGCTAGGATGTTATGTCATACATTTGACCACTCACACACACACACACACACACACACATTTACACACACACAACCCATGATCACCAATGAACAAAGTTCACAATGTAAAGCCCCTGGATTCCACATGACCTGCTGTCAGAGGATGTGTATAGTATGGTGTGGTGTGGTGGTGTGGGCTTGAGTGGGGGGAGGGGTGGGTTCAGTCCATGACTCCAGCTCTGCCAGAGGCCAGTCATGCAGGCCAGTATCAGTGCATCGGGAGCGTCTGTCTCCAAAGCTCCCTCCTCCCAACCACCCCCACCATCCCACAACCACCCCACCCCCATCTCCCCTGGGCCCCTTCTCCCTTCCCACCCACCAGCCCCCTCGGTCTTTATGGCTGCTGTCAGCACACACTGCCAGGGCCAAAGATCGGCCGGGCCGGCAGAAGGCCGGAAAAGCAACGTGCGCAGGGCTCAACTGCACCCTTCTGGTGACCTGGGGTGGGCCATGCAGATGATAAAAACAAAACAAAACCAAAAAAAAAAAAAAAAAGAAGACGGGATGAGTAAGAGAGGATGGTGTTAACAGCCATCCAGTGAGAATGACAGCGCTGAAGCGTCACCCTTTAAAAAAAAAACCTAACAACTCTGATTTGTCTTAAATATTGTGAAATTGTGAAATGTCAAAAGTACACACACACACACACACACACACACATACACACAGATATATAGATCTATACTTTGAAATAATACATTTTCTTATTCAAATTAGACTCAGCGTCAGGGAGTTGTCATTTAACAGTAATCAACATTTCTTATCTCTCTGTCTCTTCTCACTCATCTAATTAAAATCCACATTAAAACCTATTTATATACACAGAACAAAGGAATGGGATGGGTCTTGCTAAGACTTAATCCCAAATACATTACCTTAGTTGATCGTCTACATGTAAACATCCATTCTCCAGAATTAAAATACATCTAAATGTAATACAGCTGTCAGACTGACTTCCTGACACAAGGTTGCGAGGATGACAAAGTCTCTGCACACACATATACAAGAGAAAACACAAGAACACCTGGAAACTCCTCAGTCCAAAACACCACCATGGCGATTAGAAGACGTGCACAAAGTTGCATAACAAACGGTCCAACGCCTGTGGGGTATATAAGGTGGTACAGTCGGTTGGTACTAGTTCCTTGGGTAATGCTAACTAACCCCCCAACCCATGAGGCTCCCCACTGTCCAGGCCGTGTTTGGAGGTGGGGGGGTGGGTGGGACAGATGGTCGAAGCCTAGGGTTGAGGGTGCTGCTGGTCTGGGTTTGCCTATCACCCATCTCTCACCAATGATTGGTGGAAGCCGGTGGCCAGACGTCTGTCCCCTCTCTCTGCAGGCGCACACTGTCCAGTGACAACCTATCCTGAAGGTTCAAGTTAAAGGTCAAGACTGCTTCACACACAAACTGGAATGTTCCTAATATGGACGTGCACCGCATTACGACGGGGGTTAAAGAGAAACCGTCAATTGAACAAAAAAAAAAACCCTAATCATCGACAACATACAGATGCACAGTACATGCTGATTACAGTAGTCCCAACGTGAAATGATTAAACAATAACACACTACACAGCAGCTGGGAGCTGAAATGAATGATTGACTACTTTCACGACCACAGCAACGGACTGACTGCTAAAGTCAGGGGTCTGAAATATCTGAAGGCTTGTAAAGTGCATTTTTTTTAGTTATCATTGCCTGAAGACCCTGATCTCACACACACACACACACACACACACACACACACACGTGTGGAGAGGGAATGGGAGGTGTGTAGGTAGAGACAACAATTCCCTTGGCTGATATTCAGTAGGGGATCTGGTTTTGGTAGTACTGAAGCATGTCGTAGGTTTTGCTCCTGCAAAAAGAAAAGATTAAACAGTCAGTCTCGCTTTTGTTTTGTCAATAATTACACAGTGCAACAGTGAAAAGTGCCTCTATATTTTAGAAATTCTTGCAGGTTTTCAAAAGGATGACGGGGTACTTTCACAGCTTAAAACACCTGACTTTTTATGAACGCATTGTCTTTGAGACCCTTTATGTATATTCCTGAAGCTTTGATGATAATAGATTTTTGCAACAGTTTTAACCTTGTACTTTACTTCTTTTTTTAACAAGAAAAACCAGACCTGCCTAAGCATCCTGCTATGGGACAACCAGAGATCTACAGGGGCAGTGTCACAAACATGACCCATTCCTAGACATCTCCAAGTCTTACCTGCTACTGAGGAAGCAGCTCTGGATGATTTTGATCATGAAAGCAGCTGCCTCTTTCTCACTCAAGGCTGGGTTGAATCTCTGCCTGCAGGGACACAAACATGTATTTTTCTTCTTAATGGGAGTCCACAATTACACAATTTAAAATAAAGATATATGTATATTTACAGAGAACAGAAAAATTTATCAGCGTATTACAGGTATAGAAAGCACCCCACTCCACACACACACAAACACACACACACACACAGAAACTACCTCAAATAAAAAAACTGACTAGGTCAGATACATTTAAAGGTGTGTACGTTATATGACCAAGCGCTTCCCAATACAGACGTTTAGAAAACAAGTGCCTGTCAGCAGATGTGAAAACTGGTGTGTGTGCGTGTGTGTGTGTGTGTAAATACTGAATGGTGGGCGGGCAGTGAAGGCAAAGGTGTCACGTCAATGTGAAGCGGTGAGGGCGTGGGGCTCGGGGATGTGAGACGAACCTGAGGCTAAAGGCGACAGGAAGGCCAGGTGAGAGGGGTGGTAACGCGATCCGTGACACAAAGCCAGGAGAGTGCCCCGTTCTTTACTCTTCAAATTTTGCGTCTCTTCAGTGGCAAGACGCTTTTATCCAGTGCCACTCACAGCCATGAGGGGGCTTTACATTTCAGTGGCGTGCCTGCGCTTCCGGGGTATCACAACAATAGCCGAGTCACCAGGCAGATAAAGACAGCTCAGTGACAATTAATATGTACCTAGCCAATTAACTAAGCAACAGCTGAATTCCAAAGTCTGCCCTGCGCTCTAGAGCTTGAACCCTCTAAGAACCGCCAGCTAACGTTAACTGAACAGGGCACAGGAAAAGCAAACTGAAATTAACTTTTCCTTGCCTTCACCAGCATTGGCCACTGTTTCGACACTCTGTCTATGCTATATCAAATTGTCAAATTGTTATTCCTACTGACAGCACTTTGAACAACCTTGAACAAGAGCTATGGGTTGACTGCAGGTTGATTGACTACTTTCACTGGCCTGAAGTGACTTGACTTGACTGGCCGAGTCATGACAGTTAACTTTTCAGGGTTGGGGGTTTAAAGACTGGGATTCAGGCAGCCTTCTGTCCATTATGTGGTGTTGTGCTGCTCCAGGTATGACACGGTGGGAGCCTGGGGTGAGATGTGTTGTTGTAGAAGAGGTCTGAAAAGAGGAGGATGATGGTAGTAGTGGGAATTGTGGTGATGGTTGTGGTTTGCGAGCGTGACGTGACATGCCTGCTGCTGTGACATGACGTGAGCAATGGCGAGGTATGCTAGCTATGAGGGGTGGACAGGAATGTGTGTGTGTTTGTGTGTGTCTGGGGGGGGAGGGGGTGTCTGCCTCCTGGATGGTGGGGAGCCTCTTAAACTCACTTGAGAAGCTTGATGGTCTGTCCCCTGAAGCACGGCAGCCCTGTGTCCAGCATCAGGGTCACCAGGGATACCACTGCATCCATGTAGGGCCTGAAACAGAGAGAGAGAGAGAGACCAGTTCAACCAATCAACAGTGAGGAAAGAGGCACTGGGTAACTAACTATGCTTCTCCCCTTAAATTTGCTATCTACCGAAAGAGAGAGGGGGGGGGGGGAGAGAGAGGTGCAATTGGAAGAGGGTGAAAGGAGAGGGGGGAAAATGGATGAAAGGAAAAGAAAGAACAGGGGACTGAACAGAACAGAGAAAAAAAGAAGAAAAGATAAAAGCACAAAGGTGGAGAGGAAGAAAAGAGAAAAAGGACAAGTACATGAGGCACTGAAAAATAAGGAAGGGGATCAGATGGAGGAGGAGAGAAAAGAAAAGAGTGGGCGAGAGAGAAAAACAGAAAGAGGAGAGAGGATTACTGAGGAGAGAAGTGAGAGCAGAGGGAAGACTGCGTCAGGATAGGACTGAGGCCAGCAATCAAACTTTCATGCTAATTGCCCAGGTGTGGTCAGGCAGCCCAGCTTTTTCCATCCCCACAATCTCCCATCCTGCCCTCCAACTCTAAATTATTGAGCCGCTGCCACAGGCCCCACTGACGTTAATTACAACTATTCAATCAGAGGGGGGGCCCTGGAGCCAACCGCAACCCCCCTGAGCCTGCCTGCCCGCCCCCAAACTACCTCCCACCCCCCACCACACCACCCACAATCTCCCAGGATGCACTGAAATATTTACACCGTCAGGCGTCTCACCTGACGGCCAGGTATCCGCGCACACACATCTCCATGAACCACTTGAAGGGGGTGGCCTCCATTTTGCCACCCATGATCATCACCATCTCGTCTGTCAGCTTGATGTCCGGCTCCCAGCCCAGGTTACCACCGGGGGAGCTCTCAAACATGAAGCCAAAGTCTGCATGGACACACACACACACACACACACACATAAACACACGGATATTGATATATAGCAATGAATGAGTTTGAATGAGACACACGTCTGAATTTAATAGACTGGATATTGATAAGGAGACTCTTTTAATCCAGTTTGGTATTGCTATTGTAGCATTCCTAGTGTGTGTTGGATGTGTGGTTGTGTGTGTTTGTATGTGTGGGTTGCTGTTTGGACAGACCAATGTGGATGAGGTGTCCTTTGCTGTCCAGCATGATGTTGCCATTGTGTCGGTCTTTGATCTGGAGCAGGAAGAGCAGCAGGCTGTACGCTGCCATACTGCGGATGAAGTTATAACGTGCCTGAGAACGGATGAGAGAGAGAGAGAGAGAGAGAGAGAGAGAGAGAGAGAGAGAATGGTGATTTCTGATAATGCATTTCTCAAATGGAGTTTTTTGGCAGGGTTTCCTAATATGAAAATGGAAGTGGTAAGAATGGCCAAAGCTGGATTGAGTATTAAAAGGCACTATTAATTTGATGTGGCAGTATTTCAAAATGAGAAAAGAAACAGTCTCAGGATAACAGAATAAGCCCTGGGCTTTCAAAAGACCGTCTTTCATCAGCAACACTAATATATGGCAGGACTGTAAGTATGTTAAATAAAATATGAACCAATTACTGCACTGCGCTTAAGTGTTTGTAGTATCTGCTGCTAAGTAGACTGAAGAATGAGTCTACGCTTCACACATCACTATGAAGCTGATGAAGTATTTGGTGTAGAGTTGATACATAGTAACTATTAGTTGTGGTGAGGGACTTGATGCATAGACTTTGTACTGGGGTTACTGGTCACTAAAGATGTGATGAGGAATTGAAAGGTCACCTTCTGGAAGGCCAGTGTGGACTCGTCTCCATACTGATTCCTGAAATAGTCATACATGCCAAAGTCCGTCTGTCGGCCCAATTGGTCACGTGACTTGCAGTCAGGGATGCACTCGATGACCCCGCACTATGGAGGGAAAACACACACACACACACACGCATACACGTATCATATAACATCACAGCTACCATCTCTACTTTTCCAATGAACTCTTAGGCACTAGACCTAAGATGATTGATTTGATCTGATGCCCCATTCTTCATGTACATGACCGTGTTTCATGAAAGATATGAGGAGGGAATCAAACTATACTGAGATACCCAACATGGCAGCTGCATATTCTCTTCTCTTATCATATCTGATTCCGTGCTGGTGGAATGACCTTCCAAGTGCTACCAGATCAACTGATACCCTCTCCACCTTCAAGAAACTCTTGAAGACCCAGCTCTTCCAAGAATATCTCCTGGCGTAAAGTTTGAGAATGCACTTAACAACTTATACTTAATTTCTCTTCTGCACTGTATTACACTATTGCACTTTCAACTTAAAATAGTGCAGTTTCTATGTTAGCAATATGCACTCTTTGTTAGTTCTTTCATTGTGTTTGAATGTTAGCTTGAATGTTATCCTCTTTTGTAAGTCGCTTTGGATAAAAGCGTCTGCTAAATGCCTAAATGCCAATGTAATGTAATGCATATCTACAGTTAGCATTGTCACCAAAAGAGCAGAATTTACACCTCACCCAACACTGCCCTAGCGAATGGTGCCCCATAAATTCCCACTAAAATAGACCAAATTGTGTGTGTGTGTGTGTGTGTGTTTCAGTGGACAGACGAAACGGGGGAGCACCCACCCCTGGGGCTGTGGCCACCACCCGGTAAGGGAACACAAACAGATCCAGTCCAACCAGCTGGAAGATGTTCTTAAAGAGGCCAATGATCTGCAGCGCCAGCATGTCCTGTGGGGAGATAGAGACAGATAGAGGAAGAGAAAGAGAGGTGAATGGGAGAGAGACAGATAGATAGATAGAGAGAGAGAGAGAACATAAAAAGAGGTTCTTTTTCCTTTGTTCTTTTGATTATAATCATACTTTAAAACCAACCCTTCAATGTTTTCAACGTTTCCATGTAATTCAACCCTTTAAGCAGCGATTCAGTGTTTTAACGAGAGTTTGTATCATTAGTCCTGACAGTAGAGCAGACTGAACTAAACAAAGCAGAATGCAATGTCAGATGAGTGATAGACGGGTGAACAGGACAATGGAGGACAGTAAAAGGAAGGAAGAGTAGCAGAAGAGAGGGAAGAGGAAGAAAGAGTAGAAAAGAGGGAAGCAGATTGCACCCGTAGGCCCTGACAACTTTATTTCTCACACTGATCTGACAGTATGTGTGATTTGTGTGTGGCGGAGGGTCTGACCTGTCGACAGTCGTCTCCCACTTTAAAGATGGCAGCCTGCCAGCACACCTTACGTGCAGCCTCAGAGTTCTCGTCACCATCCTCCAGAGAATCAGAGGGACAGCGTAGACCTGTCACACAAACACACACACACACGTCATTATATTCATACACATCTCTTTCATGCACACAGATTTTATGACATCTCTCTCTCTCATCTCTCATATACATCTCTCTGTCCCCTACACACACACACACACACACAAAGACACACACACACAAAACATACAACATACAAAAACACATACAACACAGACAGCACACAAAAACATACAAAACACTCATACTATGTTGTTAGGACAGGCCTCTCTCTCTCTTTCTCACACACACAAACGCACACACACACACAGACACACACACATCATATTCACATAATTAAACCCCCGAACCCAGAGAAGAGGCCACAGAGCAACCTTTCAGGGGCAAACATTAGTATACATAATACAGCACACACAGCCAACCACTGCTTGCCTCTGAGCTCAAGCTCATTTCTTTCCCTTTCAATTTCTCTTCTTTTTTTCCTCTGCTCTTTCATCCTTTCACTATTTCTCTCTATCACTCTTCTCCGTTTATATGGGAGATGGCGCCGTGTGTCAAGGTCATCACTGAACACGAGCCCTTTATCCAGTGTTTACATTTAGCAGAGGTTGAGTGCAACCCACTCTGGTTGGTCCACGCCTTTATGGTATGCGACATGTGTGTAACACTGGCGGTTATGTTTAGGAGGGGGCATCTAATGCTAAACCTGGACTCAAGTGAACTTGGGTGACACAACCCAAGAGAAGGCCAAAGTCTGTATTTCTCTCTTTCTCTCTCTCACACACACACTCACTCACTCTCTCTCTCTCTCCCAAATACACACACACACACAGCAAGGACAAACACAACCATAGGGCCACTGTTTTTGGTGATTTCTTACCTTCCTTTTCCAGTTCACTCACTCCACATCGTTTGACCTTAAATTTTGCCAGATAGGGAGCCTTGGCGGCACTAGGCAGGTCAAAGGACAAAAGAGGACCCGTTAGAAGAGTGTTTCAAATAAGCAATGCATGAAAAAAAAATCAGCATCAATGGTTCTCTATTTATTATCGAACTGATTTGGGTAGCAGTGAATTCCGTCAAATTACCTCCATACGCTTGACATTGTGTAACAAAATACAAACGGCAAGAGAACAAACAAAAATCAGATCAAAAACAAAAACCCAGAGAAAATCTTAAAATAAACACTTTTTATAAACGACTTTGTGCCATTTCTATGTTATGGGTCTGTGCCTACCATCAGTAACAGCTTCCTGCTTAATGTTTAACACCAATAGAGTAGTGTGGTACCCACCCGACCAGCAGAAGGTAAGGTTGTGGGAGAGGGAGTGTTACCTGTTTTTTTTTTTGGACTGCATTTATATAGTGCTTTTCTACTCCTACAAGCACTCAAAGCGCTTTACAGTGTATGCCTCACATTCACCAATTCATTTACACACCGGTGGTGGAGGCTGCCATGCAAGGTGTCAACCTGCCACTGGGAGCAATTTGGGGTTTAGTATCTTGCTCAAGGACACTTTGATCGGGTGGGGCTCAAACCTGCAACCCTCCAGTTGCCAAACGGCACCTCTACCACCTGTGCCACCATCGCCCCTATCATATCGCATCGTTACCTCTGCATAGGGGTGCCAGACTTGTAGTCGATGTCCAAAACAATGGCTTCAGGGTTGCTGGGCAAATAGCATCCTGCAGATGGAATGGACAAAAATCAGTAACATTTGACTAACAAGATGATGCACGAACACACACACACACACACACACACACAAGCAAAGTGTATGGTTGTAAATGCTTAAGAAAGGCAGAGCTATCTGTTAGAGGTGATGCACGGGTTGGGCAGTTCAGGTTTGTTTTTTTGTGTGAGGATAAAATTGTAAAACTTTTCCTCTTTGTATTTTCTACCATTCTGTGATTGATAACTAAGACTCAATAAAATCATGAGTAGCCTGTGCTATCCATCATGTCAACATCTGGGAACGGCAGTTCCAAAACGGCAGTGCAAGGTGAGAAAATTTCTCTCGTAAGTAGGCCTTGGATTACCATGTGTTTTCATCAAGGGTATTGCAAATCACAGCGTATACTCATTGGGTACTTTTTTATTTCAGTTTTAACTGGTTGAGTAAGGTCGGGTCAAAAAAATCAGTGTGTAATTTTAAGGGGTCAGGTGGAGCGGGTTGGCTATCATAATGGGTTGGGTTTGTTGTGGGTGAAAATCCTTGACCTGCGCATCAGTAGTGTGTGGGCATGGGTGTGTGTGTGTGGGTGTATCCGTGTGTGTCTGTGTATGTGTGTGTGTAAAACAGGGGTGACATGAGTCCACTTACCAGGCTGAACTTTGATGTCAGACAGGGCTTTCAGACAGGCTCGCTTTCTCTCATCTCCCTTTGGAACAGGCCTAAGAAGACACATCAGCTTTACAGTCACACTCTATACTGTGTAAGTGTGAGTGTGTATGTGTGTGTGTGAGAGGTCCTTCTGTAGTGTTTGCACCTTGTTTAACAACACAACAACAGCCAGGATGGCTTGTAACTGATGTATTCTGAGACTGTAATCTATTTGTTTTAGAAAATTAACGAATCAACAGCAATATTATTATAGTATTACATAATATGTCCTTCTGTAGCATTTGCACCGTTTAAAGGTGTTTGTTTTGAAAACAACACAACACCCGGGATGGCTTGTAACTGATGTAACCTGAGAATCTATTTATTTTAGCAACAAACTCATCACTACCATTAATATTATACTACTACATAATAAAAATAAATGAAGGTTGCAGAACGTGTGTGTGTGTGTGCGTGCATGTGTGCACTGTATTGTGTAGATAATGGACTGAATTCACAGCAAGTGAGCCGGTGTTTTTTTTTTTTTTTTCAAACAATCCCTTACTTAATAATGGCAGAGACGTTGGTGATCTTGTTGAAGAAATCAAACTCGCGCTGGTAGAAGTCTTTGGCTGGTCCAGAGAGACCCCCAATGATCTCCTCCATCATCTGCTCCAGCAGGTCCCCAATGTCCGCTGCACGAGGAAGAGGAGCAAAAGAATGGGAAAAAGAGAGGTAAGAATGAGGTTCATGAATTCAGTCAGTCAATCTTTTAGAGCATGCACACAGAGGCAGACCTCATGCTGGACTGACAGCTACTGCGGCCAATGGCTGTGTTGCTGATGCAACTTGTTAAATCGGCTGCAAGGAGGTTTGCCGATATCGCCCGAGTCATACTGCTCAAATTTGAACCAATGCATCGATGAGACTCGGCACTATGACCCATCAGACATCTGACGGTCAGCCTAGTGGGCGCCAGCTTGCAGGCCCTCTTACAAAAACAGAGCATTTCAAACACCCCTGCCCTACCCCCAAGCCTTTCTCCTTTCTGACACACCCCTGATTCTAGAACAAGTTTCTGACCCCTGATTCTAGAACAAGCTCCTTGTATTTGAATGTTTTTTCATTAATAATTTTTGTCATATCAGTAGAAGTTTGTTCTTGAGTGATTCATGTTTATGCAATCAAAACAACACACCTGGAATTTTACTGAAACCGAAACTCATGACTGGAAGTAACTGATTTTGGAACCTTGTAGGGCCTGTGACTTTGGGACCCTACACGGCACTCCCTCCCATGAGTAAGCCTGTAATCTCACTGGCTAACAGGTGGGTTCAGGTAAACCCAGATAGGTGTGTCTTGCTTCTGATTGGTTACGCTCACTTGGTTTAGCTCAGACACTGATAACTCCATTTGTGCACAGTGAAAAGTGTGTGTGTGTGTGTGTGTGTGTGTGTGTGTGTGTGTGTGTGTGTGTGTGTGCAAGAAAGAGAGCTGAAGATGGTACATTCTTGACCTTGTGACCTTACAGACGTTCCTGGGTCAAATGTTTGGTCAAACGTTTACATCTGAGACTTGCATCTGGATGACATTAAAAACTGGAACCACAGAGCCTGTTGGTATTATCAGCATTACTGGGGTTTCAAATGTGTTATGAAGTACAAATAAAGACAAGTCCTTTACACAATTAGAGGACAGACTCAAAAACTCCTATAAATGAATACACTGTAAAGCCTTCCTTTGCCAATAAAACAGCTCTGAGCCTTGTCCTGTGACAACACATCATTCCTTTTCACAGAATCGTTCCAGATCATCCAGATTCATTGACTTTTTGTGATGCTTTCAACACCTTTAGCTCACCTGACTGTTTGAACTGATCTTAGCACTTCAGTTCCGATCTAAGGAGCTTTTCTGTCCAGTATAGCATTTCTGTGTTGGTTTGGGCATATGCTTTAGACATGAGAAGTGAGACTTCTTAAATCACCCAGATACTGAATTTATTTTTTACCTTTCTTTCCATATTCTTCACTGTTTGTGGGAGAAAAAACAACAGGAGTCCTTGTTCAGGCAAGTTGTCACAAATCCAACTGGTTGGAATTACTGTCCAGACTGCAGATATGGGCATTTCCTGACAAGTACTAATTACTCATATCTACTGCCTGACTTCTAGATTTCAACACCGTTTTCCTTTATTTGAACTCTCTCTTTGTATTCTCTTGTCTTTCTCATTTTGAAGAATGACTTGTGACAATATTATTTTCCTAGAGAAACAGGAAGTCCTGAATTGCTGCTTGAAAGCTCATTAACACTTTGAAACTGACAAATGTTGCTTCGGTTGCATTCAGTTTGTGATTTTTTTTGTTCAGAATTGTTTTTGTTTATGATTTGTTAAGATTTTCTAGGGGTCAAAATATTTCTTAAAAAGAATCATTTAATGATCATAACTGAATACTTTTGCTTCAACAAAACCTTGCAGAATTCAGTGCAAGGTGAGTCTAGTTCACTTTGGAAGAAATGGCACTTTCTATTGATCTTTCTATTGAGTAATTTGTGGAGGGCAGGGTGTGTCTCACCCAACTATGTGAAAAGGTAAACCCAGTATGGTAATCCCTAATCCAATCTACAGGATTCCCTGGCAAGTGTGACCTTCCAGGAAAAACTCAAGTAACCGAGGGCCAGATTAGGAACCTGAAAGGCAATTTGGGCCCCTGCTCTTGGTGTGAGTGTGTGTGTGAGAAAGAGTAGGTGTGTGGGTGAGTGTGTGTGTGTGTGTGTGTCTGTCTATGTGAGACACGTGTGTATATGATTGTGTGTGGGAGGGGGTGGTGGGTCTGTGTGCATGTGTGGGAGGGGGTGGTGGGAGGGGGAGGGGTGTGTTTGTGTGAGTGTGTGTGTGTATGTGTGTGCGTGTGTAAGTTGTGGGGTTAAGTCGCAGGACTTACGGTCTTTCTGGTGTCCCTCCTCGTCCATGAAGATGTTGGTCTTCATGTTCCAGATGAATTGGTGGGCCAACAGCTGAGACTTCTGTGCTGCCCATAGAATGTACTCCCGCACATAGCCCATCTAAAGGTCAACAAGAAGAGCCAGTTGGCACACAGGTGAGTTAGAAGATGGGAGGGGCAAGGGGGGGGCATTTGATGTGATGAGTGTGTGCCCCCTGGCATGCCTGTCACTCACCTTGTCGAAGCGTAGTGCCTGGACTATTTGAGGAATGTAGAAGAGAATGGCATCCTGTCAACAAGAAGAGGCAAAGCAAAGAGCTGTTATCACCACCATTACCAGAGGCACATTCTGTCAGGCTTGCCCACTACTTCCTCAACTAATAGGAACACCATCAGTAAATGACAGGGCCAACACTGGACGCACCCCAACCAGCAGCGAACATCTGGCATGGCTTTGTCTGCTATATGTGGCTCATGCATACGCTGGCATGAGCCACAGAGTGCAGCTTTCAGTATGTGTGTGTGTGTGTGTATATTTGTATAAACTGCACAAAAGGTCAGGGCATTCAATGTTAGGTGACTTTTCTGAACTGCCCCTACCTGCCCTGTGCTCATTCCAACCACAGCATATCACATTACTCATGATTTACGAACTGAGGCTCATGCTCTTCCGTCTTATATACAGCTCAGCTGAGTGTATTTGTAAATATTTGTAAGTATGACAAGTTCACAACTTGTCTTTTCATCTCCGGTGTTTAATTTGACATTTTGTGCCATTTCATGTAGCTTGAAAACAATAACTAGTTTTTCTTTTCTGTCTGTGTGAAACCTTGGAAACCTATATTTGTCCACATGCAAATAATGACCACATGCATGTGTATGCATACATGGCATGACTGAGTGAGTGTGTGAGTGAGTGTGTGTGTGTATCTACATACGGGAGGGAAAGAGCGCAGCACTTTGACCCCGTACTGGGCGGTGAGTGGGTGAGGGGGATACATGCTGGAAAAATAGGACAGGCCGGTCGGGGGGTCGGCTGGGGCCCAGCACAGGATGTGACTCAGCTCTGGGGAGTCAGCGTCTATGGTGTGCCATGTGACCAGGAACTAAAGAAAGGAGAGAGAAAGAGACATCCGTATTAGTGAAAATGAGTATCTATGGTATGCTCTGTGACAAGGAACTGACAAGGTAGAAAGAAAGATGGTAAATGGACTGCCTTTATATAGGGTTTTATATATAAGCGCTTTACGATGTATGCCTCACATTCACCCATTCACACAACGATGGCAAAGGCTGCCATCCGAGGTGCCAACCTTCTCACTGGGAGCAATTTGGGGTTCAGTATCTTCAAAGATGTTGTTTTTGGTTTTGTTTTGAAATTTATTTTGTTTAGAATAGTAGTGAGAGACATGAAATTAATGGGAGAGAGAGCAATGGGGAGAGGTTGGGATATGATCTCGGGTTGGAGGCACCCCTAGGTCCCTGAGTTTTTGGTACGGATACCTTAGCCAACTGTCCTACTGCGCCCCACAAAAGAGAGATAATCAATGTCTATGGTACGCCAAATGAGCAGGAGGAGAAGAGAGGAGAAAGAGATCTATGGTGTGCTGAGTAAACAGGAAATGAATGCAAGATCACTATTAGAGAATTAGCATTATTATGACGAGTGCAGTGTATGCAAGAAAAAGCTGAAGGAACTTCAATCTTTCCACTTGCAAATGAAACAAATTGAATCCATCGCTCTTGTACACTACTGTTGAAAAATGTAGAGGGATGCACATCTACAATTATTTTGAAGAAAAAGCAGACATACACATACATTCACACTTCAGATAAGAAACAGTAAGGGCGGAGAAATGGCTGAGAAGAAACAGATGGGTGATTGGTAAAGTGAGGGAGAGAGAGAGGGAGGGAGAGAGAGACAAATCTATCCAGAAATGACCTAGAGCATTAGTTAGCAGATAACAATTGCTATTTGCCCAGGGAGTTTCTCACGCCTGATGCCATTAGCAGATCAGTTTTAAGCGTGCGCACACACACACAGACACACACACGCACACGGACCCACACTTTCTCTCTCTCTCACACACACATACACACACACACACCCCAAAACTCCAAGCATACTTAATTCACTAGTGTCTACTCCCAACACTGGCACCACAAACACTTCTCAAGACAGCTTTCTTAATCACACCAAAGCAGATCAGCATTCCAAGGCTCATCACTGAGATACATTCCTGATCTCCTGCCCCCTGTTGGTTGACTAGGGAATAACATCCTAACAGCCAACCCTAAACACTCCACAAACTCCGCTGAATGTTGACAATGTGAGGATGCATAGATAATACAAATCAAAATATGCATGAATTGATATACCATAAGTCTGACATGAACTGAAATAGATATGAAATAAAATAAAACATTTAGTAGACATTCACCTTGACTGCTTCTGGGACATCGCTGACCGCTCCCGGATCCAGCCGGACGAGGCGTGTCACCTCAGCAACGATGGCCTCTGCATTTTTAAACCTACCAGTAGAGAGAGTGTCTGGTGAGTGAACATTCTAAAAAAATTGACCAGTCTTTTCAATGTTATTTGACACGACTTGACTTAAGGCTTCCATAACCCATCCAGTGTAGCCCTAGGGTGAGGTTAACGCTACAGCATTTACCTTCCAAGACGTCCATGTCCTTTTACAAACTTGAAGAATTACACACAGGGGCTGATTTTGAGATGAATTTGTTGTTGCTTTTGGTGTGTAGAGTTTGGGTTTGTTCTTTGCTTTAAAGGCGACTAAGGGACACACCCATCAGCTCAAACAAATCAGGGGTCCTTATTTGCAGAACAAACATTTGAACAGCGTCTGGGCATACAGGAATGGGTGCATGTGGGGAGACAATCGAAATGTTTTGTAGATCTGGGTTAATATGTGTGTGTGTGCGTTTGTGTGTGTGTGTAAGTGAGGGAACAGGAGATAGAGTGTGTGTACATGCATCTGGCAGGGAGCTGCATGGCTATGTATATGTGTATGTGTATGTGTGTGTGTGTGTGTGTATTAGTGGCCAGGCCCCATATGGCTAATGTGTATGGGAGTGTTAGGAAATAGTGTACCTGGCGGGCAGCTGCATGGCCAGGTAAGGGGCGATGTTCCACGCCAGGTTGACGTTGTCCTTCCACTGTTTCTCACTCAGGTTGATGTACTTGGACCTCCAGTTGGCGATGCTGGTTTCCACTGACTGCTCCACCTGGATGGCCAGTTCCTGGGTGGACAGTGGGTTGTACCAGGTAGTCAGGCGCTCAATCTCGCTGGCCTGGGAGGATGGACGGACAGACAGACAGAAAGACAGATAGATAGATAGAAAGAACATTAGTGGAGTGCAAAGGAGAAGAGAGAAAAGGAGACACAATAGACAGGAGACTAGAAAGGAGGAGGGAAAAGGAGAGAGGAGAACAGAGAAGACAGGAGAGGAGAAGAGGAAAAAAGAGAAGGGGAGACAGAGGAGTAGAGAGGAAAGAGATAATACCAGTAGTGCCAGCAGCAGAGTCCTGCGTCTCATGTAGTATTTGTGGAGTTGTGTTCCACGGTTACTCTTTTTCGACATGCCTGCACAGAGTGACAAACAACGTAAGTGCAACATCTGTTTTCACTGTCCATCAAATCGCCCGCAGATCAGGATGGGTTTTCCCAGGCTAATCAATACCCACTTAAAAGCTGATTTCAGAACAGATCACTCAATAGTCTTTGTTTAAAACTCTCCATGGGCAACTAATGACCATCCCCAGCCGTTATGATTTGGTGTGTGCTGTGTGGCCCACCAGTGCCTTCAAACTGGAGTGCAGTATGATGGACAGGTGAGACAGTGAGGGGGGGTCTGGTGCTTGTCACTGAGTTATACCTGACTTCTTTGAGGTGGTGGACATGCCGCTGGACAGCGGGTAGGTGTTGATCCAGCCCTGGGCACTCTGCTGCCGACTGCCCATGGCCACATCCATGGTCCGTGGGTCGGCCGCATTCATCACCGACAGGCTGTTCAGCGACGGGTCCTGTTGGTCTGCCAGTGGCCCAACGCACACACACACACAACTATCAGACAAAATGCAGCCATGGGGCTTCAACCCTCACAGCTTCAAGCTGTGTGTCTCCCTTATGTTGGACCTGATCTCTCTGGTCTCTCTCCTGTGTCTCACTTCCTCACCCTTTCGGCTGTCTGTTTCTGTGCATCTCTCTCTTTCTGCAACAAATGGTCTCTTTTTCTTTCCACTTTGGCTTTGAATTTGAACATTCAACGTGATAAAATGTTTCACAACCCTAACCCTAACCCTGGGTAGAGAATATGAGAAAAGAAGCACTGTGAAATTATCCAACCAAAAATTTCTTTAAATTGTGACTATTACAACCCTCAGTCAAATTCATAATCTCATATGTTTACTAATATTTTTTCTCAAAATATTTTACTAGATCATTTCCAACCCCACAGTCTCTAAATTAAATCTCTGAATATGTTTTAAGCTCTGGCAGCTGATCTCCTACCTGAAACCTCTCCCCTGTGCAAATACAGCTAAATATATGAGTAAATAGTTGACTATTAAATTTAATCTTGAGTTGTATCTACGGTAATCTAATCTAATTCAATCTAAACTATTCTAACATTGTAATTTCACATAACATATTCTCTGAATTGAATCTATGAATCAGCTATGGCTAAGGGACAGGTAGGTAGCACTACACAACTAAGGCTAAGATTCCTGCCAAAATGGTTCTAATTCTAACATGCCCATTTCACTGTTTGCTACTGCTACTTCACAACACAATGACTTGGATGTGATGGCTTGATCAGCACCACGACAGTGAGTGAAGAAAGGGTTCTTGCTCTTTCATCAACATCGAATTTTAGCCATTTCAATTTCACTGTACATTTTTGAAGGTCTATTTTTGTGGTCTCTTTGGTCCCGCGCTTTAATGTTAGTTAGTATCCAGCTACTTTGGTCTGGATTGCTCAACAGATCAGCCTCTCATAAGGGGGACAGGATGTATGATGTGCATTATGGGAGACTGAGCTTACGCAGAGACGGAATTAAGGGCAGGATTTTTGGTTTTCATTTTGGAGACGTGATCATTAACCAGACCTCACTGAATGATTTTGTCAACAGATCGTCATAAAATTTTTTTTGCATTTCCACAAGTTCCCAGGCCTGGGTTTTATTGTTTTCTTAAAAAAAAAAAAAAAAAAAAAAAAAGGAAAAAACGCATTCATTTTCCAGCTTCCCCAGACCTGTGCAAGAACCCTGGGGAGCCTAGTGGAGGTGTACTGGATCTGTGAAATGGTCATGCAGCTACAAACTATTCAACAGCTGTGATGCCAAACCATGGTGCACGGCCATAGCTCATGTTTCTTATCAATGAGGTGGCAAGGAATGGTTTCCTATGGTGGCGTTGGTGGGGGGGGTTGGGGGTGAGGGCGGGCATCTGAGGTGAAGGACAGAAAGAGATCTCTCTCCCTTTTAAACCTGTTTCTCAATTTGTTTCCTAGTGACAAATTGACAAATCAGGAGGGAGGGAGTTCATGATGATCGTCGTGCATTTGGTTTAATTTTTTTTTTACGACTGGGCTTTTTTGCTTTTGTTTCACTTCAAATTTGCCACACACAGAGCGCAACAAATTTGGCCCAGGTAAAAAAAACCATGCTTCCGCTGTTTTTGTTTTGCGATGGCGAGACGCAGCGGTTGCAAGAGGGGGCTTACTCAAAATCGATATTGGAGTAGTGCTGGAAACGATTAGCGATCCGAAAATCCCAGCAGAGAGGGTGCTCGGGGGGGGATTGGCGCCAAGCTCACCAGGTGGCACCAGCTGGCTGGCCGCCAGGTACTTCTTGTCTGACAGAATGCTGGCATAGAACTTGATCATGATGCTGATGTCCTCACGCAGGCGTTTGTCTCCCTGTGTTGGGAACTTGGGAGCGGCACTACAGAGAGAAAATAAGAGAGAGAGAAAGACCAGAATAAGAATGGGTTTGAGACAAGTATGGACCTGTTATTATTGTCAAAAGACATGTAGATATAACGTGCTTAACACCTTGGTTTTAATTTAGACTGGGGGCTCAATCCTCTTTATGATGGACAAAAAGTATTTGAAACAATTTGGGCATCTAACCTAAAATATCCACAGCGTGATTAAAATGTTGAAAAAGTTGTGATATATGCTGTCCTTGTTCTATACAAAAATGTACAAACACATGAAATGAGAATAACAGCAGGTTTGCTTATAAATACCTGAAGTAGTCAAAAGCCGTAGAATAGATCTTCTCACGCAGAACGTTCCGGATGGTGGCGTTGGTGACCATGTCCGAGTGCAACAGAGCTAGACCGAGGGTTAGCAGCCTGAGACACACACACACACAGACACACACACACACACTGAAAATAGCGATGTGCCAGAATTCTTTAAGGAAGAGCATTGATAATGACCAAAACTCTGTGACTTCAGAGGCAGCATGCTGTTTCACCTGAAGCGAGGTCCAATGGCAGCTACGTGGCGGTTGAGGCTACTATTGGGTCCACCCACGCTGAGCGAGAGTGAGCGCTGGAGCAGGCTGCCGAAGATCTCCACCTGGTCCACACTACAGTACTTGGCAATCTCAAACCTTTGGACCAGGAACTACAGGACATAGAAACAAAGGTCGGTGGCAATGAATTTTCTTTTGACAGACGAAAAAGATGTGTGAGGAACATCATAGACATGATGAGGGCACAACAGCAACATTAGTGTACTTGCACTACAAATGTGCCCAACCCTTTTATACTTGGGTCTTACTGAGGTGAATAAAATGAAAGGCAATGCTCTGGATCTAATGGCCCTAGATATATGTACTGGATATGAGTGTGACAATGAGTTTGAAAAATCAGTTTAGGATATACCAGTCATGTAATGTATCTAGGAGCAGCGCCAATGTCACCAACTGACAATAGGAAAATCTGAGTTTGATTTCCAAACCTGTCCATATCACCCACAGTACATTCACACTGTACACATCCGTTAACGGATGACGGAGGGTGTGTCTGGCGTATAGGGGAGTAGTCATTGCAGACGCAGCCAGCAGCCAATCAATCACACACAAGATTTGATTGGCTGACAGATCCGTCGTTTAACTTTCTAAACTTCTTGACTCAAGCGACGGAGCCGACAACGGATAGACCCACAATGCATTTCAAGAGCGCCCCATGCAAAGTCAGTGAGATCCGTCAACGGACGTGAACAGTGTGAACGTAGTGTTAGGATAGAGGTGTTGGTAAATACCAACCTTATCTTAAAATAAATTATAATAATAAATCAAACTCCCCAGTCAGAGGGAGTACCCACCTCTATCCAGATGTGGTGCGGGGTGATGTTGGGGGGACAGGGCACGGGTTGGCTCTCCTCTGAGGCAGCCAGTGGGTCAGCCTCCACCTGGGCGTCAGAGAAGAGCCCCATCTTGAGCTCCACCGTCATCTGCCACGCACCGGCCATCTCTCGCATGAACTGCATCAGGATGGGAAACAAGTCCATCTTTTAGAGTTCATCTAACAAAGTTGCCATCATACATAGGCTCTTGGTTTAAGGTTATTCTCTGCACTCTTAGCCCACTGATTGGCTGAGCCTTCTCTTGCAACTATTGGTGCCTAAGTAGAAGTTTAAAAAAAAAAAAAAAAAGACGGTCTCAAGGTGACATAGGTGACCCAGACCTCTTTTCAATGGACAATAATGACAACCCCACTACTTAGAGGCATTTCAGTCTTCTCTGTACAATGAAGCCATAAGATTATATTTAAGGAGGCAGTCATGTTATTCTGTCTTTTTCTTTTTACACCCCATGTCATCTTGGTCACTCAGACAGATTCAGACAGACATCTTTCTAATAGGGTCTTATTTGAGTCCATTTTAGGTCAGGCAGTGTGCTGGGCAACTCACCGGGACCTCCACTCCGGCACGAGCAGCCAATAGCCAATCCCAGCAGGCGATAGCAGTCTCCATGCCATGTTCTGTGAACATCTTCAAGGGGGACCAGCAAAGGTGGTGCAGCAGCTGAGGGTCACACTCTACACAAAGACACACACACACACACACACCGAAAAAAAACCCACACATATACATCAGTCATTCTGAGAGAATGCACTGCGGACATACATAGAGCAATAGATTTCTCAGTATATTCATATATATACTTAGTTATACATATATAACTACTCAGACATGAAACACACGCAGAAATGCATATAATGTATGCCATTTGTCTTGCATGGTAGTAGTCTTGAATATAATAATAATCTCCACTCATATCAGAATCTGTAGAGTGACATGGGCTGTTAGTAGACCCCCACTTGCCTTTGGAGCTGATGAGGAGGGCGGCCATTTTGAACATGGCCTCAGTGAAGGCCTCGGGTTGGCCGCTCTCTAGAGCCGTATTCAGCTGAGCCATCATTAGCCTGTTTAGGTCTGATGTGCTGTGGGTTGCCTCAGCAAAGTTGATCATCCCTGCAACCTGAACACAGTAACGCACACACAAACACAAATATATTGACACAAATTACTGTTTCATAAATGATGTTGGAAAGTACATTAACATTTATGTTATTTATTTTATTTTAAAGCAAATGACACCAGGAAAGCAAGAAAAAAAAGCACAACTGATTGATTACCTCTCCAGCATAACGGTTCCTGAGGTTGAGAGAGGCCATGAAATTGGAGTAGTCCTTCTTCACACAGGCTGGCCTCTCCGTCAGCTGTGTAGTCTGAAATGAAAATAATTTTGCTATAAGAAATGTATGGAGGAATAGAGCTCTTCCTGGCATTGTCTGAGCCCAGCAACATGGCTTTAATCTTTAATCTTAAACATTCAACTTTATTCTCTACTGAGGGTTTTAGAGGTTTAACAAATACCAATTGACCTGTCTTTCATTGCAGTCTAGATGTCAGGATATTCCTACTGAAAAAAACAAAACAGATCTGGTCCTGTGACACTGACCCTCATCTGAATTTGGCATCATCTTTCACCACAGCAGTATCTGTAAACACTGTAACACAGTAACTGTAAACACTATCTGCCTGTGCTGTTTGTGTAAGACTATAAACCTGTTGTGTGCCGTGCCATCCTGTGACTCTCACTCACCCCGAGCGTGGTGCTCTGCCGGTTGTACCCAGCGAAGTGCAGGATGCTCTCGGTAGCCATGGCCAGGCCTGTGTGCTGAGATAGACCTGAAACCCAATTCTGGTGCTTGTTCAGGTATTCCTGTGAAGAGATACACATCAGGACATGAGAGACCTGATTCCTCTACAGCAGTGTTTCCCAACCTTTTTTGTCTTGTGTACCCCCTGAGCCTTTTTGTCATACCATGAGTACCACCTCACTCATACGTTGATTTTCCAAAACTAGAATGTAACACAACTGATTATTATTGGTGCGGAGTGCTACAGGTTATTTCCTCGTTGGGGAAACTAGTTGTTGTGCACACGTACCTTTTTATTGACTTATTATATGAAAATGACTGAGAATATTTATTTATCATCTTGGAAATAAATTACTATGAAATATTTCCACGTACCCCCTGCAGAGTGCTTGTGTACCCCTGGTTGGGAATTACTGCTCTTGAGTGTGTCCCCTTTCTACCCATTAGTTACTTCTGAATGACCAAAGGCTTGTAAAATAAAGTTGAAAGTAAAGTTGACTGGTACTTAGCAGTAGCTTTTATTTAAAGTGACATGAACTCCTAATGTGGGGCTCTGGAATCGAAATTGGGGCGACTGAATGTCAGTCGGGCGACATAACCACTACTCCACCATGCCCACTTGTGTAAGCAGAAATGCTTAAAATGGCACATTATATTTAGCCCAAATATAAAAGTGACGTTACCATGCTAAATGTCTGTTGCATGTGTGTATATTTAGTCTAAATATAAAAATTATGTTGCTAATGTGTACCTTTATTATGTGTTTTTTTAAATGTCTGACCACAGCTACAGTTCCACTTGGTCGTACCTGTAGATGGGACTTGGTGACAGATGGGGCCCACTTCATGGCCTCCTTCAGAATCTCCCCACAGCGAGCAGCAAAGTCCTTCACAATACTCTACAAAGGTAAGCAGCAGAGACAGAATGCTTGAGCACACTACTCCACACAAAGACACATACCCTCAAGCAAACACACACTCATCTACAGAAATACACACTCCCTCATGCAAGCACTTTCTTACACACAAACACACACACTTTTACACACAAACATACACTCTCCCACACAAACACTCTCAAGCGCATATACACTTTCATTCCACTCTATGCATTCAATTCAACAGCTTCTTGTCCAAGGCTACAGTATGTAGTCCCTTGAACCTTACTTCACAGAGAGACTATATATAGGGGCAAAATCATTGCACTTCTGTTAAGAAAACTGAACAATTGGATTTTACTCAGAAAAAATATTACCAAGGACTTTGAGAAAGATGAGAAAAATTTTGTTATGCATCTTCAATAATAAAAAAAGCTAGAAATTTAGAAGACATCTAAAAAATATCACCAGTTTAAAGGCAGAGAGGAAATGAGAACAGATGCTGCATGTAAATAAGAGCCTATAAGTAACAATCAAGACAGGTCAAGTATGAGTACTGTGAGGAACTCTTTGATTAAGAGAGTGATCCATGAACCAGTTCTACCTCTCTGGCCTCATAAGTGTCAGGTACAGTGATGCGGTAAGGCGTGTCTGGGATGTCGTAGTACGGCTGATCTTTGTGGATATCCTGCAGGAGAGCAGTAGAAAAACCATCATTCAGGATGCAACAGAGTTAATAGTTAATGTATCGAGTATAGACACAATCCTGACTAAGCTATATGCTTATAGTTGTTTCCTTGTTTGCTAGCTTACAACATTTTAACTTCAAAGTATTTAGTTTAGCAAAAAGCTGGACTGTGTTCTGTATAAATATCCAAGACAAGGACTGAGGCCTGCTGGGACTGTGGGGAGGGGACAGACGCAAACAGAGACACTGAGGACAGACGTACGGCACTGAGGGACAGCGAGAGTGTCTGTAGGATGTCCAGCATGGTCTTCAGCACGCGGCCACTCCACAACAGGTGGGGGAAGCTGCAAACAAAAGGGAGCGAGAAGATCAGCTCACACACAGGGCACTAAGAAGAACATAAGGAGCTTATTAAGGTGATTAGGAGACTATTAAAGAAGACACAGGTTTTACTTTATGGCAAGTTTACCACAGAGTAACTGCTAAATTAATATGCCCAGGAGTCTATTAGGAAGGTAAATTAAACACTTTTGACTTTCATTTACTTGTGGACTGTTGACAGCAATGCAGAAAACACCTATTAACAACTAAAGAAACTACGTGGCATGACTTTGAAGGAATCCACCTGGAGGTACAAGGAAGGAAAAAAAAAAAAAACCTTACGTCTCAGCCAGCCCAGACAGGTACTTGTCAGCCACTCGACGGATACGCTTGTGGATGTGGTTGAAGTTGACCAGCAAGAACTGGGCGTGACGTTCCAACTCCTCCTCATGAGATTTCGTCTTGGACTGGAGGAAGAGGAGTAGAGAAGAGAAGAACAAACATGTGAATGAAGAAAAACAAGTAATGAGGGAGGATCTGGAAGTTTTACGAGAAAAGATAGAAGTATCCATCAACATCTAATCCTTGTGTGACTGAAAAAAAGCTAAACCATGACACTATTCTTAATATGAAAACACCAGCCAACGCCTCACCACTTCCTGATGAATCACTGACAGTGGATTAAATCCAAATGTCACAGCTAGCTGGTATAAAGCTTTGCCTATCTTTTATTATATTCCCTTGGTGTTTTTTGCTGTACTCACCTTCTCAGCCATCATCTGAAGAAAGACCTCAAAGACCTTATCGCCCACAGAGATAACGCACTGCATCATCCCTAATCAAAGTGGAACACACACTCATATCAGCCTCGTTCCTGCTTCCAAAAAGGACAGCCTATTGACACTTGCCACTGAATGTTCATGTGACGTTCATGAATTCTTTTAAAAAAGGACCCACCTGATTTGTCTTTTTGGATGGCTCGGTCTTCGAAGTAACGAAACATGACCTGGAAGCGATCGGAGTCTTGAGAGCGTATCACCCTGGTGGATGTTAAAAGAGTGAGCAAACTACCTCAGAGAGTTGTCTTCTCGGCTCTATGATCTCATAGGGCTGAAGATTGGCCACTGAAACACTAAGACACCTGATAGGCCTGGGCCTGGCGTGCATGACATATCGAGGAACAATCTCCCACAAGTGCGAATTCCAAAAAACAACTGTCTCTAGGCAGTTCTGTGTCTAATAGAACGCTTCTCTGTTCCAAGAAGAACTTGCACACTGACTGAACATCTCACTCCAAAAACAGAAAGTAACCAGGCACAGTTTGTGACCACGGAAACAAAGACCAGAACTCAAACTCCAAGTAGATATCCAATCAGAGCATGTGACAACATTTGTGTCATTACAACTTTTTTGCTCAACACAAGAGGTTCTGCAAAACCTGAGCAGAAACTGTTTCTCTTTCACAACATATATTGTCAAGTGCCACTTATGACCTGGACCATAAACTGACCCTAAATCTGACAAGGCCCCGTCAGCAAACTCGGCCCCCTTCTCACCTCATGTGCTCCAGCCGATAGACCGACAGCAGGTAGGTGGACATGGCGAAGTCCAGCTTGTTGATGAGGGTGGCCGATTCGGCCGGAGGGTCCAGCAGGTTGATGATGGTGCTCCGCAGGTCATTCAGCTCAGCCTGGGAAGAAAGAGAGGAGGGAGGGAAAGAAGAGAGAGAGAGATCATTTCTCTGTCAAATGTTGCTGCTGCTGATGTAGTGGTTTGGCTTGTTTAGGCAGGTCCTACAGCATGCGACTGACCATAGATTAATCATCCAAATGTAACATATCACCAAACAACAATCAAATCATTTAGAAATCTGGGAAATATCTAATATGGTTTAGTATGTCTTTATCTTTAAAAGTGCACCATAATAATAGCATGAAGGCATAAAGGTGAGCTGGGGGTGGAGTATTACTGGGGTGACGGTGTCGTTCTTGAGGGCGGAGTTGTACTGCAGCTCAGAGCGAAGGGGCTCACCACTGGGAAAGGTGAGGAGCGGAGACTTGGTGGCAATCTCACACACACCCTCATACCACTCCTCTGGCCACAGCCCTGCACACACACACACACACTTTGATCAATATAAACCCTTAAATCTCTTAAAAAAGAAACTGTCTTTCAGGGAACAGTACCAGAAATAATAGACTTTTCAGATCAACTGTATATAAGTAAGCATTACTATGAGTATAAATGTGCTCACCAGAGCCCTCCACTGCAAAGCCCATGACCACAGAGTAGAGCCAGAAATCTCTGAAGAGCTTCTGCAGTCGCGGCTTGGCCTCTTTGATCGGTGGCAAACGTCTGGTCAGCTGAAAAAAATAACACATACACACAGACAAACACACACACACACACACACAAACACACACATACACTTAAACTTAGATTGATGTTCACAGACAAGATTCTCTTAATGGTGCGTTTTTATGACCGGTATAAATTACTATTCCACGGTGCGTTCCCTTACCACTGCAATGACTGGAATGAGCACTCCGAGGTTCCCAGCACTGCTGGATGCCTTTGAAGGAGAAAACAAACAGACCTCCGTTAGTTTTCAATTCATCTTCATGTGTCAAAACAAGAAAATAGTGAGGGAGAAATAGAGGAAGAGGGAGAGGTAGTGATAGAGCAGGGAGATGAAAGACAGGAAAAAAAACAAACAAAACATCAAAGCTAAAGAAAACCTGAACTGAGCCAACAATTCGAGATTGAGAGTAATTTGTGGAGATTCTCTCTGAAAAAATTATTAGAGAGAGCAACAAGCAGAAAGCACACTGACTAAACATTAATGGGAATAGAAGTGGAAAAAAGCAACAGAAAACAGGATTTTGATTTGATTTGATATTTTGTTTACAATACTTCAAAAGTTCAGAACACTACAGTAATCAGTGTTCCGTATATGCTCTCTCACTTTTTGTCTCACTCACTCTCTCTCTCATTCTGTGTGTGTGTGTGTGTGTGTGTGTGTTGGCCCACCTTGAGTGCGGGGCCCTTCTCACTGGAGCGCTCACTGGCCCTTTTGCCTTCCAGGCCCAGCTGCACAAACAGCTCCAGCAGGTTGACCAGCAGCTCGTCTACCATCGTCTCATTTTGCAGGTTGGCCGCAATGTTGGCCAGCGCGTTGATCACTGCCAAGGAACAGTGCCTATGGGAATACACACACACTTTTGAGACAAGCTTTTAAATTATTTGTAGACAATTTGCTGAAGATCAAGTTCAGTCTCTAATACTAATGTTTTTGGTCTGTTACTGAGTATCAAACACACTCCTGTATAATACCAGCTTATCATCATATCTCACAGAATGTTATTTTGTATTCAGATGAGAACAGCTACACATAAATCACACATAATTTACTATTAAGATATTTTCAGCACCACAAATGGTGATATCTGAAGGTCCTACCAGTGCAACCCCTGTTTCTATCTTATCCTATTCCCAGAATGCATCAGGCATGAGTAAAAGCACCTGTATCCATGGTCCTTGTAGTCTTTGGTGGAATAGACCATGGAACTGGCTTTAACACTGATCTGCTGGAACAGGTTCCACACCTCCTGGTAGATGTATTGCTGAAGGTGGAGAAAGAAAACAAACATTAGAGGACCACATAAACATGAAGTGCTCACTACTCAGATGCAACTGACATACAAAAGACTTCTTAACACAGAAAGGTGGAAGATAACATGGATATTTCTCATTAGGTGTGTCTGACTGGCAATGTTTTACCTGTATGCATGGGTTCATGCATTATGATTTGCAGTAGAGTGATGTTTGTGATGGCTTTATTTGTCAAGAGAGTGCCTACAGTGCGATTGAACATACACACACTGGTCATTAACTTAAAAGTCCCCAGGCTATGCTGTGTCTTTATGTGCTTGGACATACAGTTCCTTGGGCTGTATGTTATGGAAACCAATCTGTTATGGTTTAGCATGTCACACAAAGTGTAGTGACTATACAACCAATCTATCCACACAGTAATCTGTATACATCAGTGCAACATGAACAGGAAGCCTGTCTGGTTTTAATGTGTGTGTCGGTGGGTATAAATGTCCTTCTGTGTTCAGTCTCTTGTGATTACCATGCAGCCAAGATGGTGGGTGATAAGAGCACTTGTTTGTGTGTGTGTGTGTGTGTGTGTGTGTACTTCAATGGGCAAGTGAATGGTAACGCCTCAGGTTTCACATTTCTTGTGGGCGTGATAACACAGTATCTGATCTCATTTTCGATAAAGCGTGTGCAGTGTGTGTGTGTGTGTATGTGTGTGTCTATGTGTATGCACATACGTGTGTTTACATAAGTGTATTTTGTGTGAGTGTGTGTGTGTGTGTGTCAGAGTGAGTCTAATTTACTGCCAGTGTGTGTGTTTGTGTGTGTGTGTGTGTGTAGGTCTGAGTGAGTGTATTTTAGCGTGAGTGTGTATGTGTGGTGTGTGTGTTTTGTCTCACGTTTCCTGTGATGACCATGCAGCCCAGCTGGTCTATGATGAGCACGTCAAGCTGGGAAGGTGGCTGGCAGAACTTCTGCTGCAGGATCTGCAGAATGGGCTCCATCACCCGTGGAGACTCCCGCAGTGCCACTGCGATGTGGCCCAGTGCACGGATGGTGTGGTCTGGGATCAGGTGAGCATCCCTGACACACACACACACACACACACACACACACACCAGCATCTACTTAGTCATGGACATCACTAGGTTTTAATTCATGGTCTTCATGTTCATCATTGTCACTTAATCATATTTACAAAAGCTCTATTATATACTTACAAAATCATCAGATGAACATTTATCATCTTTATCATAGATAGATAGACAGATAATTTATTTATCCTGAAGGAAATTAAATATCATCATCATCATCCCTCAATCTCATGTTGCTAGACAAAGGGAATAAATCTCTGGCTAAGAAAACTAGAGCTGGACCAGTAAGTACAGTATAAACAGTAAAGCCAGGTGGATAAGAGGAAGAACCCAGGTAGGCTTTTTAAACATGCAACCAAGAATACAGGTGAAAACTCACTTGAGGTGTTAGGACATTTGGACAGCTTTTTGTTGACAGCAAAACTTCCTTAGTGAGCTGAGGAGGTCAGCATTTGTAGCATAGCAACACAGCAACTTACTTGTCGTTCTCCTGGGAGATGTAGAGGCGATTGGATAAGCTAGCCAAGAAAGCCTCTACAATCACTGAGTCCATAGTCAAACCAGATTTCAGAGACCTACAGGAAAGATAGAGGATAGGTTAAACGCAATGAGAAGCCCCTATCAATCAATCTATTTGACAATGGACAGATGCACTGTTGCTTGTTAAAGTGCAATCCTTCACCTGCAGATGTTGTCAATGGAGATATCTCTGAGCTGCTCGTACATGGACGGCTGAGTCTTCTTGCTGGGGTGGACGTTAAACGTGGACTGGGCATGCTCATTGGTGACGTGGATTTTGATCTCTCCAGTCCCTTTGAACAAGAGGCAAAATATCAAACATTAAGATCCAATTGCCTCATCTATGTCACTTTCCTAACTGTGCTACACCTACAACAGCTTAAAGTGAAGCAAGGGAGATATCCATATCAGACATACACAGCAATCAATAAGAATCTGAGGAAGTTAAGGATCTCTTGGGAGTGGGTGGAACACACACCTGTAGTGTACTGGCTGTGGTACTTGTAGAGTTTAACCAGGACGGGGGAGGGAACCACCAGGAAGTCTCTGAGCGAGGTGGTGACGGAGTGGGCCACCACAGGGAAGCGCTCACACAGACGACCCAGACCCTGGGAGGGGAAAAAAAAAGAGTTTGTAGTAGATAACTTTATTGGCCCCATGGGACAGTTGGATTTGCAGCCCAATCACCTTGTCACAGTGACAAGGAAGTGCCTTCATAACAAATAACAAATGAGCTAGAAGCAATGGTGTCCATATGACCATAACTATGACAAGACAAACATAGGATGCTTGGTTTTATACTGGACTGATGTAAATGCTTGTGTGTGGGCAACTAACCCACCTGGAGACAGCAGATGAGAAGGGGCATGTGGGCGATGATGACTTTACTGGACGTCTTGGACTGTAGTTTCTCTGACAGCTTTGTGCACAGGTTCTCAGCTCCTGTGGGGCAAGGAGAGAAGGAGAGAAGGAGAGAGAGAGAGAAGGGGAGAGAGAGAGAGAGAGAGAGAGAGAGAGAGAGAGAGAGAGAGAGAGAGAGAGAGAGATGCTATAATCAGCCAACTGTTCTGGAAAGATCTGTGGAGTGTTTGTGTGCTGGTTCCAAAGCTGTTCTCTCTGACCTTGCTCCTCGGTGACGGCCCACACCATGAGGTCGACACAGGCTGCGTTGGCCTGACAGCGCAGCTTGAGAGGGCTGAGCTCACTGTGCAGATACTCCACATCGTGGAGGATACGCTGCAGCTCTGACTGGCTGCTGCTGAACTGCTCCAGCACAAAGTCGTGTACCTCCTTCACAAATGATGTCGGCAGGTCTGATCGGAGAAAAAGTTGTATGATCAAATGAAAGATGTCTACTAGTGTGTAAGACTATCATGAGGTATGTAACAATGGGCAATTCAATTCAAATGCATCTAATTATAATTCAGCAAATACATCTGGTTAGCTCATCATTGATTGACATTACTAATATAATAAATGCATTCAATGTGATTCATACCTTTCATATAATAGAGTGAGTCCCTTAGCATCTTAAATATTGCCACATAAAGAGGATCACTGAAGGTTTTGTAATACAGATGAATGCCTGGGTTACTCTAGAAAAACAACAAAAATAGTCAAAGTTAAATAAACATGTTCTGTAAATTCAGTTTTCAGTCACCTATATCAAGATTTTCAAGATCAGAAAGTCTGATGCATTAGTTTGCACAGGTACTTAGTTGTGCATGTACACGCTATGCACTTAGCCCTCCCTTCACCACAAACACCACTACACACCTCCATGACCTCAGCAAGACCAGCATCCAGCATTTTGAGGAAGGTCTCGGCCACAAACTGCTCCACCATGGACAGCAGCCTCCTGAGGACCTCTAAGGGGACGCTGAACTCGCAACCGGATCCGGTGAAGAGCGGGGAGACGGAGAAGCTGGAGCTGATAGTGGAGAAGTAGTAGTCTGGGTCCACAGTGCTGCCGTCAGGTAGATAGGAGCCTGATCGAAACACAGCAGAGGAGTACCGTCATTTACCAAATATTATACAAGGTCTATACTCTAATTTTGAACATTTTCTTGAGCTATGGGGACGAACTACATTCCCGTTAGCATTCTTGCTATGAATTAAAATGCCATCACTGAGCTATTAGACACCTTGTGGGCACTCAACCAAAATCTTATTTCACATGTGTCACGGATAGCCTTCCACCAGTAAATATGTTAAATGTGGTGTTCTGTGACAGAATAAGGTCATATTTGAAGTAAGTAAATCATAAAGTGAAAAATCATACATGGGTCAATACACAATAGCATAAACATTCTTGTGCAATTTATACACAGTTTCAACAGAGTTAAGAGTTCATGGCAAATTATGGTACAGGTCATGGATTGGGATGGGAAATCAAGGAAATTATAAATTCAGACATTGTCCCATTTTGTTTCCCAAGCGATGTCATTCATGTCAAATCATCTTTCACTTCATTAGCAATGTTTCAATTTTAGAGTGATAAGCGAAGAAAAAGATACATCTGAAGATAGAGGTATTGTTTTGACAGAGTCTGTGTTGAATATGTGGCATTTGCCATAAACAGAGTGAATGGTTAGTGTGTGGCTGAATAATGAGTGGGTTGGAGGATCCAGCAGGAGTCCAATGGCGCACGCTCACCTTCAAAGTACTGAGCCGAGGGGTCAGCAGGGGAGCTGGGGGGCAGTGGCCCACGCTCTGGACTAGCCTGCAATCACACACACACACACACACACACACACACACGCAGATAAGCTGTGATGCACTCAGGGGGCCACATCAGTCACACACATTGAACCCCAGAGAACAAAATGCGACCAGTTGTTTACAATAACTGGACCCAAATTAAGGAGTTTCATAAGTGAAGAAAAGAAATGTTCCAGCAGAAACGATCCTCTGAAACATCCCCAGTCCTTGATCAAAAAGTATCTCCTCAGGTGGGCCCCTCAAAGATGCTGGAAGTTGACTGCAATATTTGAGTGCTGGGGATATATCTCCCCTTGGTGGCGTAAGTCGGCACTGCAACCACACTCCTCACCTGCTGCGAGACGCTGGAGCTGCCGCTGGCTTTGCGCCGCATGGTGTCGCTCTGGCAGGCGGTGAGCAGCGAGCTGGGCAGGATGGAGCGGAAGTCGTGGAAGGAGCGCCGGCGAGCAGCCTCCAAGTCCTCTCCCACCAGGAGCGGCTGAGGACACGCCCGTGGGAACAGCTTAGACAGCAGCGGCTCCTCTGTGTTGCTGTAGCGGCCAAACGCCCGCACCACCCCCAGCAGGGACGGCACTGTGTACCTGCATAGGTTCTCTGGAAGAGCAGGTGGAAGGAAATTTTTCAGTGCAGCTGAAACGTATAATCAGATGCCAAACTGAATGCCGAATGCTTCCACTGTGAGATTTAAGGTGCTATGGTTAGATATGTCTACAGATGATTGAAATGCATCATTGTATTGCAAAAGCACTAGCATCTCTGCAGTTCAGAGGTTTGCCATGTGTGTGTGCGTGTACGTGCACCTTTATCCTGATCCTCCGGGTTCTGGCATGTCTCCAGCAGCACCTGCATGAGGTTCATTACCGCCTCCAAAATCTGCACCGGTACAAGCACAAACACAAACAAAGACACAACAACAAACATCCACATTATAAATGTTAGCAATATCACAGGCACAACCATTTCATTAGCAACATCTTCATTATCATTCAAAAAGAACAGCAATCATCATATTCACTATCATTCAGTTGCATTAAGAACCAAACGGCCATTTATTTGTATATTTGTAAGTATAAGAAGACTAGTATAAGGAGAGGTCTCATCATGTCTGTGTGTGTATTTTAACACACACACACACATTGACTAACCTGCGGCCTCAATGCCTCATCCTGTTGAGCCACATCTGAGAGCAAGGTGACCAGGCAGAAGCAGAAGTTCTCTGCCCCTGGGAGGGTTTCTGATGCAGACAGGCACACATAGAGTGTGGAACAAATGTTACGGAACAACAAGATCATCCGTTTAAAGACACACACATAGAAATATATGTTATTGTAAAATACCAGCCTAACATACCACTCCTGACAAACATGACAGGGCTACAGCTGTCAACTTCACAATGGTCTGACAATATAAATCTCATGCACAATACACAATAGCCCAAAACATGCTGGGCTAGTCTGTGAGCAAGCCAATATATTTTATAATGTCTAAGTGGCTAATGATGTAAGCTCATCAAAAAACAACATATATCACATAATGGCATAGGCTGGATAGGCAGGGTAATACATCCCACCGTGGTCAGGGAGAACAATTACTCTCTTTACTAAATGACATATATGACTCTTTACTAAAACATATAAGGGGAAAATGATCCCATTACCCCTTCCCTTCCTCTCAGAGTTCTCTTCAATCCACTGCACCCTTGGCAGTCCCCTCAGCAGACCGAGGAGGTATGGGACGATGGCGTCCTTGTGCTGTTGAAGACAAGAGCCACAAAGGCACCATCACATCACCATAGTCGACTGGAAATCAAGAGCTCAGATCTATGATCAGACTCAAGGTCACATGGCAGATTAGGTCTATAGTTGTTCTAACAGGCAGTCATAGACAGCATGAGCTGTTATGACACTTATCATTCCCACCAGTTCAATTCCCTTCTCTTTGGCCTTGTCTTAAATGACATGCAGTTACTAGTGCAATACACCAGCATTAGCAATTCAAATAAGTTCTAAGGTTTAAGTATGGACATGGTCCTGCTTGTGTAGCGTGCACAGAGCAGTCCACATGGACATACTGTGGACAAGTTCTGTAACGAATCTCTCTTGGGTGAGCAAGAGTTGGTCAATTAGAGCAAAGATCGTTGAATACTGACGAAGACAGAGCAACATAATACATTACAATGGGAGCAAACGTTAATAGTTCCAGTCTGCATAAGTTGGAATGTCACATAATGTCACAATAGAAACTTTTGATCAATGATCTTTTGTATCAGTCTATGCGGGCTTGACTCTGGTCCACATAATAGGGATTTCCCCCCCTCCTCCTTAAGAAAACAGAACTTAACAAACGTTTGGGCCTCTCACTCCACTTTTACCATTTCTGTTTACAGGGTAATTACCCACGTGTACCTGCAGTTCTGACTCCACCAGGAATACCCCCAAAGCGATGACGGCATCTCTCCTTCTCTCGTCCAGCTGATAAACACCACGCACATCCACTGGGCACATGCATTGTAGTTTCTGCACCTGCAACAGCACACACACACATACATATTTGTGTTTGTGCACACGTGCACATATGCAGGGCAAACATATATGGACTATGCTTAGATCACAAGGCTGGCAATGACACAATAGTTGCTGAAAGCAGAATAAGAATAATAAAAATGGACAGATCAGTGGTAAATTAATATATAGCCTTTAGCCTATATCATAACCCATGCATGGAGCTTCTAAGTCTTTTCTTTTTATTTTTTTAAATAAAGCACACATTTGAGATGGTTGGAAGATACAAAAGCTGAGTGAAATCATATTGAATGGAGTAATTAGACTAATATTAGATTGACCGAGAAATTAAACGAGTAACAAGCATCCCAAGAAAGACTCAATATTAAGCACATTTGACATTACCCGACTTTATAAAGCCGGCTGCAGACAACCGCAGCCAGCCATGCATTCTGGGTTGAAAATCATTTTAACCCAGAATGCATTGCTTGCTGCAGTCGTCTGCAACCAGCTTGATAAGGTCAGGTAATGTCGATATTCGCCTATTGAAAAGAACAGAAAATACAGAAAGGAAAACAAAAACCTTAGCAGTGTTCACCACCACAATAGTTCATTGCTGCACCAAGGATAAATAGTTCACACCCTTAACACTGCCGCAGACAGCAAAAACAGCACAATAACACAAATTAACATGCAGAATTTGAATTCTCCATTCAACACAAGAGCGCAGTACGAGTGATGATCTGGTAGATACTAACGTTAGGCCAGTAACCTAAATGTTATCGGCTACAAGGATTTGCAGCGCGACACTGTGGCAATTATAAAGTGCTTGCAAGGTAATAACGTTTCTCAAATGCAAAACACATCCAATACGGGATTACAGATTGGTTTTTCAACATAATTTCATTTATTGATTGTTGAGAATGTGACAGTCCATCACATGCAAAAGGGGGCGTTTCAGCAAAATAACAGTGCTAGGAATGTCAACCCCATAGTTAGCCACTAGTTAGACACTACCTCACCATAACTGTGAGAATTGACATGCCGACCTTAGTGTAAATGAAAACAAGCCAATTAAATAATCAACATATTTTCTATATTAAATAATAGACACTGTCAAACCATTCATGTGGTCAAATATTACTATTGCTGACAAACAGGTTGGCCTGCTTACTGAGGGATATCCTTCCCTCCTCTTCCTTGTTAGCTAACTACCCAGCTAGCCGACGTTTATATTAGTTGCCCTAGTATTACGCAAAAGCGGTAAGTTTACCTCAAATAACAATCATATTTCACCACATCTAAGGTTATAGACAATTCGCAAGAAATGAAATGCTGCGTTGACTGCATAGATGGTGGAATATAACCAACTGTTTACCTACGATTAGCAAGCTAATGTTGACCTAGCTGCCCCATAACAGAAGTGTTATAGAGGGAGCTAAGCCTCCTACTAGCCATTTGGCTAGGTCGCATTAGAACAGTTTACGTTGACAGATGCTCACCTTTTCAATCGGAGCTGGCCGATTAGCAGCTAAAGACCGCGCCAGAGATAGTACTGTATTGAAATAAAATCCTCTCGATCCACCTCCTTTTGTCGACATGATTGCTTTTTCCTACAGGGCCACGGGTGATTGACACTGGCAACCTACATCTTACAGAAGTGGACATCTGAGGACAAACTAGTGGAACCTTTCAGTACGGCAACTTTAGAAGTCCAAACAGAACATTAAAAGGTTATAGAAAAGCGAACCTAATATTTCACGAAGCGTCACGAATTAGGCTATGGTAGTGGCGTAATGGGTTGTTGAAAAGTCTACATTATTAAAATTCACATTTACAAAACAGTGAACATTAAAAGATTAGCTGGACTACTTATTTGTTCAATCGCTTAGGTATTTATTGGTGATGAGAGGGAAAATATTGAAGGCACATGACAACATGGTCCACATCAGAAAGAATGACATTATACACAGATGTATAGATTATTTGACAGGGCCAGATTTTCAGGTGTACATTATTTAAAGATTAGGCTACATCAAGACATAATTAATTTAGATGCCTACATTAAACACAAAATAAAGTAATGACTTCCAAAGATATCCATAAGCAAACTTCTCTCTATGAAACATTCCAGTTAAAAAAAAAAAAAAAATCTTAAGAGCAGCTATTATTGGCCAACAGGTTTGCGAACATTCCACCTATGAATGTCTGTAACATTTCCACAAGTGAAAACCAACCCACTTGCCAACCCAAGCTTGCACATATGGATACTGAACTATGACTCTGATTTGCGTACCATAACACACATCCTCATCCTCATTTACAATCTGTAAAATGTAAACAAAAAAATACACAGCCAGTGAACAAAAATGGAAGTACATGGAAAAAAGCTATGGACAATACAACATACTTTGACAGAACCCTTATTTTGTCTTAGCTTGTTGGTCCAAATGCATTGTGGAAGCAAACACATTACATAAATTGATAGTGTATGTCAACACTTTGCATACAATAATAATCTCCAGTATACTAGATGACAAAAAGCACATGCATTTCCATCTCAGTCCTACAGAGAACAAAGACCTGGAAGTGGTAAGGCTTTTTAACTCGACCAGTACACCTTTGCGCCAGGTAAGTGATGCAAGCACTAAGCAATGGTGTGTTTGTTTCATGTGGACTGCCAATGAGTCTGTTATGGATGTCTTGAGGTAGGAGGAAGATGCCCCAGCGCTGATGGTTAACTTAAATCAAGTTTTGCAAATCGTCATCTTCCTAAAATAATCACCAAACTCATTTTTTGGCAAAAAAAAAAATCTAAAAAAGCACTTTCGTTATTTTTTGTTATTCCTGAAAAAAATGACGTGATTTTTTTAGGAAGGTAATGAAATATTGTGAAATATCATTTTCAAAACACAACTTGGCCCCTATAAAGTGCATGAACTGTATAACTGCATGAAAGGCAACTATAGAAAGAGAGAACAGGGATTCGAAGGCACCCCAAAATGAATGTGCTGGTAAGTGCTTCTACCATAAGACAATTGAGTGTATGCATTTCATGTTTTAAAAGAAAGTTATTTTAAAACATTTAAAAGATTAGAGGCTTTGGCTACAAGGCTCTTTTGAGTATTTCCAATTCCTGAAGATAGTAAGAGGTCCATCCATATCTACCTTCAGAACTGCAGATGTCAGGCTTATAGGTATCTTTTTAGGAACAGAGGGATTACCATTCTGTCACCAAACTGAGAAAATAAGTCCTTCTTGGGAATGCTTTCTCCTTTGAGGAACTATAAGGACTCAGGAGAGGTCTGATCATTTGCATAAACCATTTCCTGGCAAAACACCCAAGTTGCAAAATAACAATGAGAAACAAATCTGTGGCCATAAGATATATTAACTTATGCATAACGCATAAATGTGCAGGCACTTCAAATACTCCCTCACTCTCTCCAGAAATGTTAACTGAATAGTTTTACCAGTGTTTTGGATGAAAAGGTGAACACCTGCTCTATTTAAGAGATTCATGAATGCAGCTGAGCAGTTCTTTGGCTGTCATTACTTCTGTCAGCATCAAAATGAAGAATATTCAAATTAACATACATTATATGGAAAATGGCATGATCAAAAAAATTAATGCTTAAAATTTTTTTAAAAGAAATAAAAATGTTGATTCAAATATATTTTGTCATGACTTTCAGCTATACAAAATTAGCAACATTATATTGATTAAGGCTTAGTCTTTAGTCACTCCCAGCATTTACCACAACCCCCTTCTAAAATCTGCATTTGTCCAAAATATATTACAGTTTTATTACAGTTTTAAAATGCGACCTACACTAAACATTTATTAACTTTTCCATTTCAAGTATACTCTGTAGGTCTGTCATCACATTCCATAGGGAAAGGTGTTCTGTAGTGAAGTACACAATATTGCAGCCTGAGACTTGGCAAACAGGACTAGCAATGCCTCATGGGTAACATAAGGCCTCAACCGCCACTGTTCTTTACAGGCTAATCAGACTTTGAGGCCACCGCAGGGTCGTCTAGCTAAGCCAATCACATTCAGCTGAGTGGGCCTCAGTCTGTCTTCCACACCATGTTAAGAACCTTGACCACTTCCTCGTAAATGATGAACACAATGGCCACATCCATACAGACTCGGCCCAGGCGTGGGACAGTCCCCTTGTAGAACCTACCAGGGAAATGGATACAATTCACAATAATCAATATATCATCACTATGCCTAATTTGGAACAGTAAATGGCTCATGTGAGTGCATATTTGCGAAACTTACGCAGCAGGTCCCTCGTGCTTCATGATTTTGACAGCGCAGTCTAAGGTGCTCTTGTATTTATGTGCCTCCAAACCCTATTAGCACCGAACAGACAAAGGGATATTAAGCATAAGACATAAGAGGAATGTCTCCAGAATGCAGTCGTACCCTTACAGGTGCAGAGACTTTTTGTCCATTTCAAAATGGTCTTATCTAAGCCTATATAAATACTTAAAGTAAAGCACAATAGCTAAGTGTCACTGTGAAAACTATCCTTCCAGCTACACCAAACATTGCATAACATAAATTAGGTTCAGCACCTATCATATACAAAATGAACTGTATCAGACATAATACTAACATATTACACACACACACACTCTTAACACTTAACATACATTAACATTTTATTTATTATTTCTTTTTTGAGGAGCAACACATAAGAAGTTCACTCTCTTATACTAGTATAATGAGTATCTTGAATCTTGAATCTTTAATATTGAAACAATATGCTAGAATGTGTTTTATTATGACTCCTTATTGCCTACTGCAGCTCTCGGCACAAACCTGCATCCTAGTTTTAATGACGTCCAGAGGCGTGTTGCCAAATACACTAGCTGCTCCTGCTGTAGCACCAAATACCCCGGTGAGCAGAGGGTTGATTTTCTTGTCAGGGTCATCGCCTATTTTTGAGATAAGTTAGAAAAAAGGAGAGGTTTCCTTGCTTACTCCCTTTAGATTAAACTTGCAACACTGGGAGCTAATTACATTGCAAGCTCCATAGGGATCAATGGGGAACAGAGAAGCATTCATTAACAAGCTCTTATTACTTCATCAGCTCTCCACCACTCTTGTGCCCTCACAGTAACTGAGCCTCCATACAATTTATTCACAGTTTATACAAACATGAAGACACGCACAGTATCAACCGTACCTTTGTACCAATTCCTTAGAGCGGTCATTACATAGAATCGAATAGCCTGATTTGACCCCTGTTTCAGCACAGTTGCCGTCAGTCCTTGATACGTTCCTTGAATACCTAAGACATAAAAAAACTCTTCTTAATACTCTAAACACAAAGCATATGTGGTTATCAGATCACCAGAATAAAATGTGTCATAATTTTAAAGAATGGTATATTTGGGTGATCGATTACACAGTAATCTTACTAAATTTAGGTCTGGAGATTTTCACAATTTAGTGTGGTCAGAAAGGGTAGAGAATCACACGGCAACTTTTCACATCACATGCTGCTCATGTGAAGATGGACGTAGAGGTTGACCAGTGGTGTTTCTAATCATCTTATCAAGTTTTATTTTTTTTTTATAGTGGGGTTCATGAAAAATACCTGGGTGTTGATTTTAATGACAGACCATATTGCTTTAATCACTATCCTCATTCCTGCAAGTAATGACGTATGAAGTTGATTCAGAAATCCACTAGAGGACAGCACCAATATGTAAACCCTGGAATGTCTTACCTTGTGTTCTGACGATCTCTCTCACTCCATGAAAGAAACCTCTGTACTTTGGATTTCCTGATGTCTGATCATGAATAAACTTTACCTATAGTCAGAAAGACACAAACAAACTCAAAATATATTACTCTTTCTTTGGTAATGGAGAAATTACAGGTATTAAATTCTAGTTCATGTTAAAAACTAGGCTGTAGTGTTTGAGGCAATCGTTTGGAATCATAAAAGAGACTGTAAATGGTTAATTACTTATCAGGGGCGTGTTCCTTGAAATTAGACTAACTTGGCAGTTTCTGAGTTGCTGAGATAAGTAAGTCATTTAGCCATCACAACTAAGGTGCCACTGACTAAGATCAGAGCTAAAAAGAGTGGGAAGAGAATGCAGCTGAAATACACTACAGCATGGACCTTTTATTCATCTGGACTTAACTTGAAATCTTTGGCTTTAAAGCGTTTAGTTTAAGTCTTCCCATCTCAACACATAGGAGTGGGTGGTATAAATGATATGAACAGTATAAACGATATACAATATAAATTTGGTATGTACGGTAAAGATTTTTATTATACCAGCCTGGTGCAGTTCAGATTTGTTGGTCAGATTGGTTTTGTTTCTGCTTTTAATTGCATTAACCTGTGTATTCATATAATATAGGCATACACTCACTTTCAAACTAACACTTACAAGTACAAACATAGCGTACTTGTGATTTCATAGAGACTTTATTAACCACCATGTAACAGTAGCAAAGAAGATCCACCTATCTTAGCATGCGATTTAGCCAAGTCTTATGCTAACCTAGTCATTTACGGGCAATTTACTTATGGTAGTCTAATTTCTGCTCAACTCCTTTATTGATTCAACCCTTCTGAGATCATGTGTAACACTAAACATTCACATGACTGACAAGAGACTAATTAAATAGGCTTTGCTCCACTACTGCTGCTGACACCATGTTTCTCCTTGACTGTCCATGAGAGAGTCCACACTGAAGTAGGGTCACCATCCCCCACAAGATAGCACCAACCGCAACAGCTCTAGCCTTTTATTGAGGCACTCTGTCTAGGATGAGATACGACTGGCTACAGAAAGGGATCTACCCAATGAAGCCTATCAGCCATTGTTCCCTCGAAGGTTGTGTATTAGGGACAGATAGGAGTTCATTACTGAGCAAACTGCTCTCAGTAATCTGATAAAACACATGGCCCTCTATAAAGTCTGCATATACTCCACTTCCACTCGTTCACAGGCACATATATTCCTGTCTTCTATTCATGTTCAATTTACTGACCTTCACAGTCTCCATTGGACACACCACAACCACTGCCTCTGCCACCCCAGCCCCCAGGCCACAGATGAGCCCTCGGGTGCTATCCAGCTTGCCAGACTCGTCACGCATTTTATTACTGAGGAACTCAAACACCCCAAACCTAAGCAGAGGATAGACCAGATAGACCAGAAGAAAGTACATCCATTAGTGACCAGGTTTTTTCTGTTATTCAAAATGAAATCACTCAACAATTAGGGGAGGAATACATGTCCTTGTAAATTCTCAACTTTCTCTCAAAGTTTCTCTAAGGCACAGGAAATGGCTTTTAATAACTTTGCAATGACTTTTAGTATGGTGTGTAGAGCTCCAAACTAAAAAAAAGCTACTTCACCAAGCCACATTCTTTTTTCAATTGCTAGTGTTACAGGTACCATGGCTGGGGTTGTACTTGCCAGTGATAAGCATTACTATGTTGAGGAAAGACTGGTTTGCCTACTTCACAAGTTATGGAAAGACCTACTTACAGTCCCCTCCAAAAGTATTGGAACAGCAAGGCAAAGTCCCTTGTTTCTGTTGTTCACTGAAGACATTTGGGTTTAAGTTCAAAAGAGGAGTATGAGACAAGAGTTCAGAATGTTAGCTTTTATTTCCTGGTATTTACATCTAGATGTGTTGAACAACTTAGGACATACAACCCTTTGTTTGAACCCACCCATTTTTCAAGTAAGCAAAACTATTGGAACATGTGACTGACAGGTGTTTCTTGTTGACCAGGTGTTGCCATTAAGGTTGATTGTTCAAATATTAAATAGCTCTGCATGCCTGGTCTTCTTTTTTTCCTGGGTTTAAACCTATAAAGACTGCATTTGTTATAAACCAACATGAAGACCAGAGAGCTGTCTATGGGAGAAAAGCAAGCCATTTTGAAGCTGAGAAAAGAAGGAAAAACAATCAGGGCCATTGGGCAAACATTGGGCATAGCAAACACAACAATTTGGAATGTTTTGGAAAAGAAACTACTGGTGTACTGAGCAACAGACATCGAACAGGTCGGCCAAGGAAAACAACAGTAGTTGATGACAGGAATATTGTGAGAGCTGCAAAGAAAAACCCCAAAACATCAGTAAGTCAAATCACCAACGACCTCCACAGTGCAGGGGTGAAGGTATCACAATCCACTGTTCGAAGAAGACTCCGAGAGCAGAAATATAGAGGCCATACCACAAGATGCAAACCACTCATCAGCAGTAAGAATTGGAAGGCCAGAGTGATATTTACAAAGACGTACAGAGATAAGCTGCAAAAGTTCTGGAACACAATCTTATGGACTGATGAAACCAAGATTAATCTCTTCCAAAGTGACGGAAAGGCCAAAGTGTGGAGAAAGAAAGGAACTGCCTATGATCTGAAGCCTATAAGGTCATCTGTGAAACATGGTGGAGGTAATGTCATGGCTTAGGCGTGCATGGCCACTTCTGGAACAGGCTCATTAATATTTATTGATGATGTAACTGATGATGGTAGCAGCAGAATGAATTGCGAAGTGTACAGAAACATTTTGTCTGCCAATGTACGGAGAAATGCATCCAAACTAATCTGGAGGAATTTTATCATGCAGCAGGACAATGACCCAAAACACACTGCCAACAAAACAAAGGACTTCATCAGGGGAAAAAAATATTTAGACTGGCCAAGTCAATCACCTGACCTTAACCCCATAAAACATGCATGTCACCTTCTGAAGAGGAGACTGAAGGGAGAAGGCCCCCGAAACAAACAAGAACTAAAAGAAGCTGCGGTAAAAGCCCGGAATAGCATTACAAGTGAAGAATGCAATAGTTTGGTGATGTCAATGGGTCGCAGGCTTCAGGCAGTTATTGAAAGCAAGGGTTATGCCACCAGATATTAAATGTTATTTACTTTAAGTTTATTTGTTCCTTTACTTTTGCTCACCTAAAAATGCTGTAGTGTAATACAAGCGGTGGTATATCCTAAGTTGTTCAACACATCTAGATGTAAATACCAGGAAATAAAAGCTAACATTCTGAACTCTTGTCTCATTCTCTTCTTTTGAACTTAAACCCAAATGTCTTCAGTGAACAACAAAAAAAGTGAATTTGCCTTGCTGTTCCAATACTTTTGGAGGGGACTGTAGTTGTGTAGACAATTTTACCGTGGCAGACCACACTTTACTTGATAAATATGTCATTGAACACTGCATTCTGCATGATGCAGTATCAGTGTGAACATACACATGTTAATTAGTTAACCACACAGGAAGATAGTACTCAGTAACAAAAGTTTAGACACCATGTCCCCCGAAGTAGCAATATACAAAAGCAGAAAAAAGGCAGAAAAATTCCCATTTTACTTCTATGGTGTAACGTTAATTGTTTACTTTATCCAATAAAATTAACTTTTCTTTTCATCTTTTCTTTTTTTAGTATGACCAAGGTACAAGAGACAGCATTCTGTTTGGACAAATGCAAATGTAGGAGACATTATCTCTAAGTTGCAATTGGAGGAACCCCTGTGTCTTGGCTGATAAGAAACTATTATATAGTGTGAATATTATATAGTGCATAAAGACATAGGTACTAGAAATCCCAGGCAGCACTAAGAGAAAGTATCTTGTGCCCTATTCTGGTGTAGATTACACTAAATGGAAGCTGAATGTCTTCATTGAATGCTGTGAAATGCTGAATGCACATTGTCATTGTTCTGACACTACTGCACTCTTTTGATCACATAGAAACTCAGGACAGCAAGCCTGGCTTTTGAGGTCCTTACTGTTTGCTGGGTGTGTTTCAAAACCCTGACTGAAATTGGCTACCATTCATTTTTTTTGCAGTTGTGTGTAAGACAGGAGTTGTGCTCACCTGACAGCTGCTTTGGGGATGGAACCATACAGCAGCGAGCTGAGGCCTCTGTACAGGCCTCTGACCCCATGACCCTGAACTGTCTGCCTCACACAGTCCCCTGAGAGAGAGAGAATTGACAAGATATTTTGTTAGTGAGTCAAATGACATATCTGCTACCATAATGGTTTTAGAAGGTGTAACAAACCAGTTTAATTGATGACCTTTGCTCTAAATTATATATAATATAACAATTTTAAGAGGTCTTCTTTCCTCTCTAATACTTACAAGCTAAAATGTGTCCCTTGAACCACCATTTTGTGCATCTTGTTTGTACTTTGCTACTCTATAAATTGCTACAGTGAAGGTCAGACTAGATGTAAGTGGCTATTTGCAGAGATTTGACACCAAATCATTAACCCCTTCATGGTAAATTATTTGTGTATTTGTAGCTTAGTTTTAGTCAATGCTTAACCCCACAAGTAAGGTTTTCAATGCTACGTAGCATCCTTAAAAAATACGTCTTTTTATCTGTTGCCAGTTATGTTTCCTTAGACTTTTTGCTGAGAAATCCCTTTGTTCTCAACCCTTTTATAGTGTCAAAAGTGTAGGTTACAGGACTGGCCACGGCTGAGCACCACTGCAGAACAACTAGCGCAACCTGACCGTCTGCAAACATGTTATTGTGACGAGGGTCCACTATTCAAAGTCCATTGACTGTGAGCACACTGATAAAGGCTGTGGAGTGAGTGAGATATGGAGAGAGATCTCCATTGGTGGGAGGAACATCAAGTGCTAGCGTGCTGAACCTTGAGATTATACTTTGAGCTTTGGCTTCAATCATTTCCTTAGGAGGGCTACACATAACGTCATGTCATGAGTGTATCAATGCATTATCTTATCATTATAAAATGTGTCACTGGGTTCACATTGTATGTAAATGTTGAAAATACTAAGATAGATTATGGCTTCTTTGTTAAATGAGCAGGAAAATAACAGAGGACAAGAGCATCTAACACCTACCAATGCCTTTGTAACGTGGCGGATTGGCTTTCTCGTCTAACTGCAGCTGTGTCTTCACATACTCGGTGGGGAAAGTAATACAGATCTCAATGCCGCCAGCAATTCCCCCTAAGGAGAGAGATGAGGTGAGTGAGAGAATGAGAGAAAGAGAAATTCACACTCACACAATACTCATGAAGATGTCAACACCTCATCAATCAAACTGAAATGCAAAACCTGTTATGTTAAAGATGGCCAAGAAAAAGGAACAAACTGCTGTGTTTATCATGGTTTATTATATAAGTACTTAAGTATTTAAGAATAATAATGTTATTTGTACATTCATATTTTTGTCAGACACATTGATGGCATTTTTGACCACTCTTTGCCCACGCTCACGTTGCAATTTGCACACACACGCATCAGCCGGTGTGAAGCACCCAGTGTGCTTGTGAGCTGTCAGCGTGGGTGCTTGCCTCCTTAAAACCAAGACACATGCACATTTGCAGTTGAACAGCAAATAGAAAGAAGCCCTGTGATTGGCCCAACAAGGCTTCTGCCCACTGGATACTCCCCTTGATAATGCCCCATAGCGGGTGGGTGGCGTCAAAGCCCTTAGCCCCCAAGACATACTCCAGTATAGTCTTCTCATTTCATCATAACGTGCACACACACACACACACACATACAGACACACACACACTATACACATGCATTGGGGCTGGCACAGTGGTCAAAAACTCCACACTCCGTGCTTGGCACACAAGCATGCATACACTAAAAACGGGGTGGCAAACTGTTAGTTTAGAACGTGAGTCTGACAAACATACAAAGGCCTCTCAGATACAAACGCCTACCAAGCCTAGCTATGGAGCCATGATCGTTAAGTGAACAGGCAGAATAAAGTTGCTTGCTTGACAAATGACAATGTGTGCAGGAAAAGAAAGCAACCAAACCTACAGAGTTAATTAAGTGTACAAAGCTGCAGAGTGAATTAAGAGTCTACAACACCAACAGTGTAACACTAGCACTACCTAACATTACTCTGGATCTCTACTGTATTCAGCTGTAACGTCACCAACTAATGATCAGAAGATCTGACTTTTATGCTATTGCATTGATGCTTAGGATGATGTTAAATACAGCCAACTATTACTATGTAATTGCTACAATGTGCATTGTATTTGTGATAAGGCTATCATTTTAACAACACCAACACCCACAAAGCAAACTTCCTAGTCCATGCACAGTTGTACCTCTGAACATAATATTTCAAAAGCCAACTTTTTAAAAGATATCCAACATACCTGTGCAGGCTATCTCTCATAAAGAGAAAATTTTTTTCAGCACTGTGTATTTCCTTAAGGTTACTATTCATCTAGGTTTACTCTGAAATGTTGAAAAATGTATAACTTAATACTGTATGCAGAAAACTGAAGGGCAGTAATGACATGTGTTTGTGTGAATGGCCCTATAGCTCACATCACAGTACATCACTAGTTTTCATAAGTTCATTGTGAAAAACATTCCATTGCAATGCAAACATATTTTTTCTTAAAGAGCTTCAAGGCTGAATAAAAGATTAGTGCAAAGACAAAGCAATGGCCTCCTTTGATTGGCTTTCCAAAGGTACTGCTGACAAAAGAACAGAAAGGTCAGCTAATATGACAACTCATTGTTTACACAAAGGAAAAAGCTGTCCCTGACCAAGCAACAACCAAAGCTTTTTTCTCTCAGCATCTAATACATAACTAAAATGACACAATGTTTTACTATTACTGTTTTGCTATGTGTATAAGAGCAGTGTTGACCTTATTCTAACTGTAGCCTGCCAAACCAGCTGGGGCAATCAATGAAAATGGCAATCAATGATCACATGGACCTGCTGAGCTGAGAAGAGTGTGGGCATTTCTGCTGAGTCACAAAAGAGCATGCTATAGCTTGCGTTGTGGTCTGAAAATTACACAATCCTATATTTTAGAAGCTGTATTCTCTGTTCGATAACACACGTGTTATGTCTGTCCAAAAACGTTAATGGGGGTTCTGAAGGCCTTTCTGTCTGGGTGAAACGTTCTGGAATGTGTCATTGAGGGAAAAGAACACGGAGGAACCTGACCAACATGCTCCATCGACAGAAACTATAAACATTTCTGGTCCGACTATAACTATTTTCTGAGTCACACCGTATCTTCCATCCTTCCATTGCATATGCTAGGAAAACATACACAGCTCTCAACTATGCATTTTAACACAACACATGAAACAGACACCGAAGGCAAGGTTGTGTTAATTGGCATCAGTCATTTCTCTGTATGCTAAATTCTGGTGTCATTTTAATCTTTTCACAATGCATTACTTTCACGTCACTGGCTTGGTGGAGAGACCTTAGGTCGATCCATGCTGTCTTTAATTAGGAATGAAAAGGGCCGTTGTGTTTGACCTGACTTGGGAAATGACCGGCAATGAGCTTTGAGCACGGGAGATGTGAAGTCCCAGAAGGACTTTCGTTCAGGATGGTTACATCTATTGAACATCTATTTTTGTGAAGTATGGTATTAGATTTTAATCGGCACGGTATTAGCTAAATTGATATTCGGCATAAGTATTAGTTGTATAGCGCAGTTATACTAGTTTGCTATGCAAAGTAAGCCAAACTAATAAGCTCTTCATGTTCCTTGCCAGTTCAGGCTTGCAATCATAGTTAGCTCGTAGCTATAGCCTCATCACACAATTGTTCACCAACTTAAAAGCTAATTACCGGAAAAGAGTAACCATCCTGAACAAAAGTCTTTCTGGGACTGCCGTGCACAGAGACCATTCCTATAGGGTTGACACGATTCCTTCTTTAGCTGCAGTATACCCCACACACAGTTTTTGACAGCATGAAAATTGCTTGTATCTTGCATGGATTTTAGTGGCATGCTATTTCCATGTTTGCATGTACAGGGCTAACAACAAAACACCTTGTTCATTGTATATAAGTCACCTTCAATTCCTAGCAATTTAAAAAGTTGCAGATTTTGAGACAATTACAATTACAGCCAACTCTACAATAGGAATAACACAATCACACCACATGCCATACTTGCCTGGCCTCAGGTGAGGTATGAGAGGTTTGAAATCCCTGCCAAGAACATGACACCACACGTGTTACCAGATTCTTTAGGTTCGCATATTATGGTATAGGCGACTACAGAGAGCTAACACAAGATATAGGAAGTCTCACAGTGACCAATAGATTTATTTACAAAAAAGATTTTTCCTCCAGAGAAACAGTTTCTCACTGGGAAGCTTCTGCGATGGACAGCCTTCAAGCAACATTTTTTCTCTTGACTGTTAACGCTGCTTTCATTCATCTTTCGTCAAATTGTTACAAAGTATTAATCTTGATAATCGAATATCCTGTTTTGCAGAGCAAGATCCACAACGTTACTCTGTTGCTAGTGGTGGTGGCATCAAACAAAAAGACAAAACGCGAAAGAAACAAAATGACTTACCAGCTAAAATAGCCTTCCCTGGATGGGTTAACTTTGCTTTTCCCGCAGGGGCTGCTGCAGCCAGGCAGTGTGGTCTGTGGAAAGGGTTTACAAATGTTCCCTGTCCGGACATGGTTTTAAAACTCACCAGAAAGGTCTAGTTATAAAGTGCAGTGGAGAACAGGCAAGTCAATGCATAAATTTTCTGTCTGCTTCGGTCTAGAGCTACTCTCGGCTGATCGATCTCTGCGCGCGTAGCAGTACCAGGAAACTGTAATCATCGGACTTTAAAAAATATTTCGGATCACTAATGTGCGCTTTCTTGATAGCCAAAGTTTTACTACCACTGCCAGAGGGTGTAGGGTAGGCTAGTAAGCACAACATTTTTGGGGCGGGGCACTGATTCAATTCCACATATCGCCATATTTCCACACAATAACATGCCGTTTAAGGTGGAACGACCTAATGCAATCCCTTTTCATATCCACTGCGAGCAAACTATTCAGTGATATTCAGAATAACGTCGCTTACATGTGTATCTGCATAAAGAACCGATTCAGTAACTGGACTGGTTATAATGTTCACTTTTGCACTTTTGCAAACATAGGCGTAGGCCTACATTGATTGGACCATGGCATCCCATTGCTCGCTTTAAAAGATAGGCCGATGGACTCAACTCAAATTTGTCTTCTGAGTGTATTTTGCGTATATATATGTGAGTGTCAACACTTTTCACACCCTTAACACCAATAAAATGCCAGGTATTTAAATTATGTGAATTATTATAAATTTGAGGAGGAGAATCTTGAAAAATACTATGCTAAGCATAATACTATGCTTGCTCATGTTTTGGTATATCTATGATGTGGAATTACGTCTATCTATCTATCTTCGTAACCTCAGGTCCTTCTTCAGCGTATAATGGTTGTGTTGTAATAATGTTGTTATAATGTTGTGTTTGTTAAAAGCCTCTTCTTTAGCCTAACTGCAGAGCTAACGTATGGCCTAGTGTTGAGTCGTAATTATCAATAAAACTTTCAATTTTGTCGTTAATTCTCCACACCTTCAGTATGCCTGTAGCCTATGTTATGTTTCTGCAACTGAGGCGTATTCATAAAATGACATACTTAAGACACCTATAAAGCCAAATTGTATAAACCAAGGACTATATACTGTATACAGTCATTGGTATAAACCTAGAAGGCCGACTCTTTGGTAAAGTTTAGGAAGAATGCTCCCTCTGCTGGTCAGCTTCTGCACACCTGCATTCTTAATGTGTTAATCGAGGTAAAGCCATTGAATCTATTTCAGGCTGAAAAGAGACCTAATTGTGGTAATTCAATGAACAACCAACAACACTGCTTTGAATACATGTAAATATGGCCCTATGCTACATCCATTGCAATTGAAACAGAATTTTAAAACATTAAATTATAGAAATGCATTGTCATTCAATCACAAGCATATGCCTAGGCTTTTTGCCACGGGGCGCTGCATATAAACTTAGACTGCATGTTAGTTTAACACTATGGCTTTTTGGCACAAAGTAATACATCCACAATTTTAGCGAGCCCTTACGAGCAATTTGGAATTGTATTGTACAATATTAAAAGTGTAGGAGCTCTTAGTGATTGATTAAGGCATTAACCTATGAGCATCCTTCAATAACATTTGTGTTCATCATAATGTTGCCACTTTGCCACCGCCCCATTAAATTGCGCAAACTCCGTTTTTCTCCTTCACTTTGCCCTACCTTGGCAAGTTGCTAACGTTAGCTAGTTGTGTGGGCTAACAGCAGGGCAAGCAAGCGACGGAGGAGGATAGCAAGAGAGGAATATTGAACTGGTGTAGCCTCATATTCGCCGTTGTCAGGAAAAAGGTACCAATTACTTCAAATCATTGTGCAAACGCATAATGCCATTGTTCCAATGTGCTGTTTATTTTGTCAATTTAATTGCACAGCAAATACATTACGTGAATTTCCAATTGGCCGCAATAACTGTTTGTGTCTGCAATAAGGATAACGTTAGCTACAGTAATGTAATATGCCAGGCCCGTCCAGTTGAAGCCATTAGCTTGCTGTGAAATTGCAGGCCAAACCTTATGGGACTGAGCAGTAAAGTCATAATGTAATTATGTTATGCAGTGTTGTTATGAAATAGTTGTTAGCGTGCCTTGGTCATGATAACCACGGCCGTAACATTACCGTTAACTTGCGTAACCACAAGTAATCGAGCTAGCTATTAGTTATCTAACCTAGCATGTGAGCTAATACAAGTCATAATTATCCATAGCAAGTCACAAATCTGAAACGTAAGCAAGCTATCATATATTTGTTTTAAATGTTTTTTATACTTTTTTGCGGTCATATTTCCATATCATTTCTGCTAGTTAGTCATTGTTTCTTTGTGCACAACCTCTCGGTCTTATACTTGACCTCAGCCTGACTCTTGTCTTTGTGGTGCTAACGTTAGCATTGAAGGGGGTGTGTACGCAATTTGCTAGTTGCCTCAGTTTGGTGTATCTTAACAAATTTATTTTCACAGTTTGGTGCTCGTAGGTTGGCAGGTCACAAATGTGCTTTTTCCCGACGATAACATTACACTTTATATGCAAAGGGATTAATGCGTTGTTTCTGGCAAGTTGCTGATCAGCAGTTAACTGCTAACGTACGCACGGCTAAGGCTGAGGAATGGCTGGGTTCAGCTAATCCAATATTCCTCTTGTCCTCTTGTGCTTTGGATGAAGCCATGGGTATTGTGCTGTCAGGTCATGAACGCTGAGTGTCGCTATGTGTATTGGCAATTGCCGTTATGGACTCGCTTTCGTGTTGTCCATGCAAGTGGTGACAGATGCATTGTTGCACAGTGGGACACATCCTTCATTTTTGACGTGCGTCAAAAAAAAAAACTTCGACGTAATTTTGGACACACTCAAAATAGCAGTGTTTTGTAATGTTATGTCCGGAGTGTCTTGGCGTTTGGATGCAATACTTAACACAAACAGTAGTTCTGCATTCAGAAACAGTATCCTCCTGTGGTCCGTGGTCTTGCGTTCGTTATGAAATTTAAAGAAGTTGGGTGGAATGTAGTGGTCGTGAGAATGGAAGATCAGCAGCTGGTTTTGGACTTGTGAAGATAGTGCTGGTGCATCCAATTTCTCTTTAACATGCTGAGATGTAGGTGGATGGTCTATGAACCCAAACCCTTCCTTTTTCACATAGGCGCCATGGCTGTACCACCCTCATACTCAGACTTGGGCAAATCTGCCAAGGATATCTTCAGCAAGGGCTATGGTGAGTATGTAAGCAGGACAACTGTGGGCATGTCTGTACTTGCTTTAAAAGCCTTATCATGTTTAGGTCTATCTGTCGACTGATTTCCAGCAAAGGTGGTCTGGATAATTGGAAAATGTCACCATTCTGTGGAATTAATTTTCACATTGTTTAATCCTGCAGGTTTTGGAATTGTGAAGTTGGATCTGAAAACCAAATCCCAAAATGGAGTGGTGAGTGGGAACCATACTTTTGCATTCACCCACTGCATCTTGTCTCTCTCTCTCTCTCTCTCTTAATAACTTATTTTCCCTGTTTCTGTTCTATGTTTGTGGTCACTGACTATGTTTGCAAGCCACAGTCCAGACTTGACTCTCGTCTGCATCTATGCAGCAGCCACTTCATCTTATTTCTGCTTAGTATTTTCAACAAAGACCGGTCTGTATGGGGTGTGTGTGCAAGCATGTGTGTACTTGGGCAAGGTGTTTTTGGTAACACAATCTTTGTGTCTTTATGGCTACCTGTGTTGGAAAATGCTCGAAGATGGTAAGACGTCTGCGTGAGAAATGCAGGCAGCTCTTCTCTTTGGTGTTTAACATCTGGTTCCTTTTATCTGTTTTCATAATCTCGGTTTGTGGTCATTTTGTGTGTCAGGTTGCTCTGTCTTGCTGCCCATGGTGTTTGCCTGTGTAAATGTTGAATGTTGAATGCATAACTGTTTGTGACATTTACCATCTTCAAATACTAATTCATTTGTGTTTTTCTTTCTTTCTTGGGAGGATTAAGAGTTTGTAACAACTGATTAAATCAACTTATTCTTGACGAAATTATCTAGCAACATGTACATAATGGTTCTTGTATCAGCTGCTGTCACAATAAAAGCCAATATATGTTTTATTGCCTCTACGCGTAAGGTGTTGGCACCATTCATGTATTCAGTGACATGGCCACTGCTAGTACTGATGTCACATTTGATGTGGGAGTAAGCACAGTTGCCAGGAAATCATTTTCATAACTTCATTTGAGTCATTCTTTCCATCTCTCTTTCTGTTAATGAAGGGCTTGAGTGTGTCCATAGCACACAGTAATGACACTGCCTTGTCCACTTACTTTAACAGTCATTTCAACAAATATTTGTTGATGGTGCTTTGATGTAGATAGTGCTTAAAACCAGTGATTGTATTTTGCCAATTTTTTTATTCTAATGCTCTGCAATTGCATGCAATAGAATTCTCCTCACATTTCCATATATCACCCTTGTTATTTCTCTTAAGGTCTTTGTTTTAATCCTGCATCTCATTTTGTTTTTCATCATCATATTTGCTCATTCATATAACTTTTTGCATGTCCCGTACACCCCACCACCCATGTTCGAGTTGAGCATTGACTCGTCTTTTTTTTTTGCCTCCTGTCAGGAATTTAACACATCTGGCTCCACCAACATGGACACAGGCAAGGCTGGAGGCAACCTGGAGACCAAATACAAAATGAAGGATCTTGGCCTGTCTTTAACGCAGAAATGGAACACGGACAACACCCTTGGCACTGAAGTGGCCGTGGAAGATCAGGTCAGTCAGTCAGTCTGGTTCTTCAGGCAGTTCCTTGAGATGCTGTGAACAGTGTTCGAGCCCACAGATCTGTTAAATTCCATTTACAGACCTGTGGAAAACCAGGGAATTCATTTAATTCACTGAAACTTTCTGAGAGGCATGAAATTTCACTTTAGCACACCAGTGGTGTAGCTTGGAGTTTACTACAGCTTACATTCCTACATAGGTAAAGAATGGTGGTAAGAAGGTGGGGTTAGCATGACCACATGAAACATTTTAATGTGGTCATACTAATGTTAAATGTGGGAGTGCATACGTTTTAACCTCCCTCTAAGCTGCGTACAACATGGGGGATTCCCGCACACAAGATCTTTCAGGCCGTGCTCAAAAAAAAAAAAGTCAGGAGAGGGGGAAATACTCGGATAATTTTACCAAACGCAACGGAGCGCACTTTGCAATGTTTGACACTTCAAGCAACACATTAAACAATGACGTGTCAAAAAGTTTGACTTTTATGGACAGATTAGTGAAATGGAAAAGAAAGATTGTGTCTTGAACCATAAATGTTACAGACATAGATGTGGAAAATTCATTGTCTTAACAATGAAATTCTATTTACAAACTGGTCTCAATGTTTTAACAAATGGACAAACTAGTTGTTGGAAAGGGTGAGTGCTAGCTACCCTATACATTTATGTTTGATCTTGAGATACATGCAGTTGGCAGATTTCACAAGACCTCTCAATATACCCTGGCTTTTCTTTTCTTTTCTTTTACTTTTACTTTTTCTTTTCTTTTCTTTTCTTTTCTTTCATTGATGGACATTTACAGAGCTTTTAAGGAACTTGCTTGAGGTTTTGAGGTCTTCAGGTTTTACTTTGTCTGTTGGCAACAGTGTGTTTGTCAGAGCTGTTCTACCTTCTTGGTTCACCTTGTGCCTGTTCAAAACTATCGTGGAACTTTTCAGTTGCTCTTACATAAATATTAATCTGTTGCCTATCCTGTCAAGAACTAAAAATATTCAGTATGTCAGTGATTATCATTCATCTGTAGAAGGCTTAGGCTGTTTCTTTTTTTCTTTTGCGATAGCACATGTTTTTTTTAGCCGCATCTTCCAGTCATTGCATGCTCAGTGAAACTGGACCTTCTTCCTCTTCAATTACAACTTGTACCTTCTGCCGAACTTTGACTCATTCATACGGCTGTATAGACACATGTATAGTCTACGTTTCAGCACTTTCTTATTTGCGTTATTTTTCAATTCTTTCTCCTTCTCTGCCATCTATTTTGGTGTAGAAATAATGGACATGAAAACTAAATAGTACTCACTATAGAGGCTTCGTTGATGGGGGAAAATGATGCTTATTGCTCCAATGTGACCAAATCAAGTCCACTATAGGCCTATTAAACAACTGAAAAACCTGTTTTTTTTCCGTTTGTTTGTTTTGGTTTTTTATCCAAATCCAAAAGATTTAATGTATATCCATGAATAATTTCATTGTGAGGGAAAGGACATCCATCATTTCGTCTAGGCCATGATATCTTCTGGAAGTCAGGTGATCTGTGACATTATGAATCATGTTAACTATCCATGGTTACAGCATTAAGGTTGTGAAAACTCTTCTCAACAATTAATATACTTTTTTTTACTTACTGTACATTCCAAGGCCAGAGGAGTTTGTTGGCTATGTGAAAGCATTAGAACACCCTCCTGTTCCCCTTCATGCACATTCTAATACAATTTTCTAATAAAATATATTTTCCCCCATTATTGGTCTTTTCTACTTTTAAGCTTAAGAATGAGCAGGCAACTGAGTAGTGTCCTGTTGCTCCTCATTGAGGGTATTTTCAGACATTATTCTTTTCATGTAAGTTTGTCAATCACCAACCAAATACCAAACAGCTGAATTAATGTATATTGGCCAAATTCTGGTGATTGGATGTATCGATATCAGCATCGGCCCTTAAAAATCATTGACCATGAAAGGCCACTCAGGGCTGAAGCATGACAAATCAGTCGAATTTCAATTTGCTCAATGCTGAAAAAGTAAAGGAAACATTGGTTTTAACTTGCCCCAGTCTGTGGAGTAAAGGGACCTGAAAAATTAAAGCCATGCAAAGATTTTGAAATTTTGAAAATGAAAATGTGTATGAACCTTGTGTGAAATATTAGCGCTTAGTGTTTAACTTGTGTGTTAATGGGTGGAAATTAGTTAGTGCCTGAGAGATACTTTAATTAACATCTGCTTTTCTCGTCCTACAGCTAACAAAGGGGCTGAAAGTGGCTCTTGACACCTCGTTCGTCCCGAACACAGGGTAGGCGGCTTTAAAATGTTTAGTAGGGTTTTTACGCTTGACACAGACCGAAACAGGAGCACAAGTATAGTAGTGGGTGGAAGTGGCAGTTACCAGTTTACTAGAACTGAATTACACCCTTGTCTTACTCATTTGTAACAGTCAGCTTTACTAAAACAAAATAACTACCAGACCACCCAGCACATTCAGTAACTCATTCTAGACACTGAAGCCTATTTTAATGAAATGTTGGCGAAACAAAGCTCCCCAGCAGTGTGTTGAAAGTCAAAGAAATAAAACATGGAAGTTTAGTTGTTGTTTCAAAGTACCTGCGTGAAATTGAAAAAAATCATGTCTTATTAATAGGAAGAAGAGTGGGAAGCTGAAGTCCAGCTACAAGCGTGACTACATCAACCTGGCCTGTGATCTGGACTTTGAGGGCCCCATTGTGCACTCGTCGGCTGTTTTGGGCTACGAGGGCTGGCTGGCCGGCTATCAGATGGCCTTTGACACGGCCAAGTCAAAGCTGGTGCAGAACAACTTTGCTCTTGGCTTCAAGGCCCAAGACTTCCAGCTTCACACCAACGTGTAAGTATCTGTGGCACGTCTTGAGGTGAATCTGTGTGTGATATGCCTCAGATCTCACAAGTGAAAACCTAGAGCCATATGGAAGATCTTCCATTCTAAGGTAGCCTTGCTCTCATCCCATTTGAAGATGACTTTACAACATCGGACAGTTTGTGCAGACCATGGATGGAATTGTACATGAGCAGAGATGAATAGTGTGTACATACAGATCATGAGCAATGTATAGTTACAAATGGTTCTGAATACTGTTATTGTGTTGTGCATACCCATTTGTAGTGTCTTCCATTTTGTGTGTCTATATAGTATAATAATCATCTTTAATACCACTCATCATTCATATTGTTTTGGTTTTGGAATAGAGAGATATAAGTGTGTATGTATATGTGTGTGTATGTTTTATATTTATATATAATACACACATATAATATAATATATACACACACACACACACTCTTTCTGTCTATGCATTTATCCCATTCATGAATTAGACATGCACAGCACACAGTGAAGCACACACTAACCCAGGGCAGTGGGCAGCCTGCTACTGTGGCACCCGGAGAGCAGTGAGGTGGTTAGGCACCTTACTCAAGGGGACCTCGGCCATGGATGTTGGCATGGGGTAGCAGTGTTAAACCGCTTCCCCAGTTCATATTTTACGTACTGGTCAGGAATCAAACCAGCACCCCTCTGGCAGCCCTAATCTGTTAGCCACGGCTACAAATAGTAGGTCATAATATAAGTTAATAATAAGGTAATAATTTAAGTTTAATACATGTAATCTCACCATTTTTATACATTTCTCTAGGAATGACGGAACAGAGTTTGGTGGCTCCATTTACCAGAAGGTGAATGATCAGCTGGAGACTGCAGTCACCCTGGCTTGGACTGCTGGTAGCAACAACACACGATTTGGCGTCGCCGCCAAATACCAGTTGGACAAGGACGCCTCCATTTCAGTGAGTCGAGTGTTTTGTTAACCCAACCAGATGTCTTAACTGTTGTAGTGTTTATAAACAGCTTAATCAAATAGCGAGCAGTAAGCATTTGCTGAATGTTGAATCCGGTCATATTTCAGACATCACAGTATCAGGAATGCATTTTGCAAATGTCTGGTTCTCTAGGGAGCCTGCGAGGAATCTGCTATTCTCATTGTGTATCAGAGACCATGTTCACTTCTCTAACACAGATTTTCCTCTCCTGCTTGCTTTTTCTTTACACAGGCTAAAGTAAACAATGCTAGCCTTGTTGGCGTTGGTTATACTCAGAGCCTTCGACCAGGTAATGGCTTTTGGTACAGCCCGTTTTTACTTTATACAATCTCATGTTATCCAGCTGTTTATGCCGGTCTTCTCCTTCCATGTTTTTCCCCAATCCTCCGAAATGTCAACCTCTTTTCTTTCCATCAGGAGTGAAGCTCACTCTCTCTGCACTAGTTGACGGCAAGAATTTCAACTCGGGAGGCCACAAGGTTGGCATGGGATTCGAACTGGAGGCGTAGAAGTCCGATAAGACAAGAACGTTAAGAGAAATAAAGGAGCCGATTTCCCTCAACCCCGTCTACCACCACCATTATCCTTTTATAATTTAAGCATTTTTAGTGTCCTTTGCGCACACCCACCAAGCTAACACACACACAGTTTCACCCCACAGTTTTACTTGAGTTCGAGTTACCAGAACCAAATGGTCAGCAGCATTTCACTAGAACGGAAAAAAAAAAATACAAATGGTCCTAGCATTGCATAATGGGCGCAAATTCACTAGGCAGCAGTTTATCCCATGGGTGAAAGGTGGTTGTCTTGCTCCATGTGCATTAGATGAACAGTCTTGATCTTGCACATACAGATGCAATAAGGATTTTGTAGTGGAGCTGAGCTCAGAATTGCTAAATCTGTAACACACTGGCGGATGTTTTGCAAACCCCAGCAGATGATCCTTTCATGACTTATTTCACATAGCAGTGTCTGTTTCAACAGTACTAGTCTAACGGAAAGGGTGGACATCTGAGTCAGATTTTTATCAGCGCTACAAATGCAGTCAGACTCTGATAGGAGGGAACTCGGACAGCTGACAACAGGTCACTCCAAAGTTTAGTGGCTTTAAGCATTCCATTTGCAGGAAGACTGCTCAGATTAGGCCACCATGTCTGGGGGTTAGTACTCAGGAGAGATTTACTCAAGCAGGTAGATTTTATTCCTTTAATTGAGACTTAGTATTGAAGTTCTGGTGGTCTAGCAAAACCTCAACTTATTGACTGACAGGCACACAAAGTGCGCACAGTTCTCCTATAAACTCAGGAAAAGAAATAATTAAGAAGGCAATTTCAGCATTTTTAGTCCTGTCTGGTGATCTGTTTTGTAAATGTTTGGCATCTGTTGACAAAGTAAGCTGCCACACACTGCAATTCTTTTACTGACCCCACCGCAGTCTGCAGTTGTGCACATATTGATCATGTGTACAGCAAATGCATGATTTCTGATCACAAATGGTTCTGATCACAAATGGTTGTTGTGTTGTACATACCCATCCTCGCCATCTGTTACGTTTTGTGTATCTCTATATTATAACTATTATTACTACTACTATTATGTTATTCGTACTTGTTTTCATTTTTGGAAAGTTGCTTTATGTCTTTAGACACTGTACCTCATTTTTTCCAGCAAAAATCAAGTTCTAATAAATATTTTAAAAAAGAATACTGTTTTGCAGATACTTTTTCATGTCCAGCTAATATGTGCTGTCAAGAGGGATAGAACTTTAGAGGAAGTAATATACGTCTTCATTACAAAGCATTAAAGGGGAAGTTTCAGGGAAAAAATCATTAATGTTGAGTAATGTGGAGATCGTGGGCTATAGTCTGTGGATAATATACATCTTTAGTGCCTGGTGTCATGCATAGTAACAAGTGGGTAGTTTCAAGATCAGGCGAAATGCCTGATAAGGTCATATTTGGCAGCAAGATGGAAAACGAAGAACTGCCCAGAACATTTATATATCGGCACCCTCAATTATTGGCACCCCTGGTAGATGATATAAAAAATAATATTGGAATTTACGTTAGTGTGCCAATAAACATGATGGATAATCCCAACTCAAATAGAAACAAATTAATCTGGAGAAAATAGTGCATCAAAAATAATGGGTTAGGCATGTAGAATGAGAATTGCTTTCCTGAAGATAGCCCATTACCTGCTGGCAGTTATGTCTGTGACGTTTCAGAGTTGTTCTAATTCCAAAGGCTCAAGGAATTTCATTAGGGTGGATGTTGTCATATAAGAATAAATTAGCTTGTCAAGGTTTTATCTTTTCTTCATTGTGATTGAGTAAAAGTACTAATAGATGGCCTTTAAAATTGACTTAGCATATGTTTTAACCAACATTACCAGGAGTGCCAATAATTGTGGAGGGCTGTAGTTGTAGTAACTGTAGTTAGTTTAGTTATTTTTAAGTTGTTTTATTTTAAAACTACATCTCTACACATCATTAAACTAATTTCACTGTGGGGAAAACATAAACTTGTGAAACTTATATCAGTTTTTGTCCACCTTAAATAACGTTCTATATGCTATAACAAGCAAGTAAAAAAACAGTAACCCAACAATGTCCACTTCAGCACAGGTGCACGAGCAGTACGCACGTGTAAGGACTGTCAAAAACTACTTATCTTCATTGGATGTAGATAAAACAAGGGTTTAATTTTTTGGCCTTCAGGAGCAAAACACTTCACCTGACTGTGAAATTACCCACACAATGTGTATAATAGGATGGGCACTGTCTAATGAAATGCTTAAAGAACCTAGCTGGGTTCAAAAGTTTTACAAGTAATTTTAAACATCATTCAACTTTTTTTTATTAAAAAAAAAACATGAACAAGTGTAAAGCACATAGAATGAGGTCTTGATTTTTCCTTCACTGTTTCTTCCCCCTCTTTTTCTGCCCCTCTGGTGTTCATAGATGTGGTATAGTGCAGAAGAGGATTTCACAACAGAACATGTTTTTGTTTATACATTCTACTACTCAACTCCTAATATGTCTTACCAGGACTGCTGCTAGAAATTTTGGCTCCTATGAAGGAACATAAAACTGGGCCCTTCAGTTCCAATAATTTTTGGTCTTTTGCAGTTGCCGTGAACCCCCTCCACAGAACCTCTGCATTGCCCGACGTGCACCTCCAAACTTTTCTAACTACACATTGAAGCAAAGCAGACCGCAAGTACTATGACTGGTCGAGTTCGTCCACTCACTTTGTTTTGCTTGCTGTTGTATTTCAGCATTGTTTTGAATTCAGTGGCAGGGTTTCCAGATTGTACAGTGCCTATCTTTTAGTAACATTTTAAATTCAGTGCTTCGTCAGCAGGCAGTACTTTGTAGGCAGTCGTCAGAAGTTTGGTTGTTAACAGAACACTGACTGCCCAGAAACCTTGTAAATAGTTCTGATATATATTTTTGCAACAACGAGGTTGTTGAAATATGCGGTGTCTCTTTTAACAGTAATGCTAATAAAAGTAAAGCATGACAAAGGAATTTTGTAGACTCGACTGTGTGGTCGAAGCGTAGATGGTGCCACTCAAAGCTGAATTTGGTGAAGTGTGCTACACAAAAGCAGACACACTAGACGCAGAACCATACAGGAAAACAACGTCAAAAAGGCAAAGCAGTGCCTTTTGAGTGAGTCAACACAGAACCATAAATCAGCCTTTAGCCAGACATATCTGCCGAGCAAATTCCAAACTTGCCAGTGTTGCATCTAGGTTTAGCCAGGCTAGCACCCCTGAGCCTCACAACAAATTAACCTTTGCCACCACCTGCTTGCAACCTGTGCGAGAAAACTCTTGTCCTCTGACAAAATAGTAATCGATTTCTCCTGCAAGCTGTTCAATGTGCACTTGGTCAGGATAGAAGCCCTCTCTGGACATCTCGTCCATAAAGCACTGGATGACGTGACTCTTCTGCAGGAGAGTGAGAGGTAATATTTCCGCATCCCTCCAGAGGAGATGGTGTTTCACCAGGCTTGGCTGTAGCAGAGGTGCCAGCTCTTGGCTGACTCGTGTAGACTCTTCCTCTGCCAAGCTCGATGAGTTATGCAGCACAAACTTGGTGATCTGCTCGTGGCCGAGGTTGCTGATGAGAACATAGATAGCATTAAGATACTCATTCATGTGGCGCGAGAGAATCAGCTCATGCAGCTTGTCCAGCAATTGCTGTGGCATGTGTTCCACCTCGTCGAAGATGAAGATCGGGATCTTCTCCTCATCCTCCGCCTGTGTGACCATGTCAGAAATGAGCGTGGACAAATTCTGTGCACAACTGTACACCTGATCCTCGGAGGGGCAGTGATGCAGCGTATAGTACTGCAAAACCAGCTGCTCCCCGACCACGTAGCGAAAATGCTGTGTCAAAAGCCGTCCAAAATGGCTCTTGCCAACGCCGATTGGGCCATGCAAGGACAACACCAGGGGCCTGCTATGGACGTAAGTTGACAAGTAATCCTTCAACTGCTCCAAAAGTTTATCCCGCACCTCCTGCTGTCCAAATACCTCCCTCTTCAGCACTTTCTCAAGACCCTCTAAGTCATACCTAAGTACATGGTCATCCAGGTTCTCGATGGCATTGTAGATTTGTAGGAACAGAATAATGCACAAAAGAAAAAGGCAGTTCTTGGCCCGGCTATGCTCTCGGTTGGGCACAACTTTACGGAACCCATCACTGGGGTAAAGGACCCGTCCTTTTTTTCTCCTCTTCTTTTTACGAGGAACAGGTGGACTGTTGACTGACAGGGTATCAAATGTGAAAATATTTGGAGTTGTGGTGCGTGGAGAGGCGAAGGGGGTCTGTGCAGCTATTTCCAAACGCCTCTTTTTGAGGGCTTGATATTTTTGGCGAATGCGTACGACAGCTTGTACACTCGCAGACAGTTGGGTAAATCTGTAAACACCATTTTCTTTTATGTTCTGATCTTCTTGTTCCTCTGGCCCACTATCTGCAATATCTTGATCTCCCATCTAAAATAGTATCAGAAAGTGAAAGATTGATTTGTTATTATAGAGGTAAGGCCCCTGAGCAAAACATAAACATTTTCCACTGATATCTGTTTCTTAATAAAGGTTTAGTATACAAAGTCTACTATACAGTATACAGTCGTTCAGGTTCTTCTTGATTACATCATCTGTCAATTATTTCCTGTTGAGTCTGCCAACCAGCAAATACTGTTAGCTTTTGTCGGGAAAAGAGGTCTTGCAGACAGATTCAGCAAGGCTGAAGTGGACAGCAGTCTGATAATGTCCTTAATACCAGAATCAAAGAGAATCAATAGCCTATGAAATGTAGCTTATACTCTGCAACTTGCAACTTCAGAGGTAATGATAGGCCAAGCCTACTGCAAAGAGTAGCGAATAAAAGAGTGACAAAAGCAGTCGTGTAAGCTCTGTGATGGTACCTAACTGTGTGCGTCCATGTTACGGACCAAAAGCCTAATGCAAATTTGAAGGTTTGGGGCTTATTTGGTTTGGCAGGGCACTAGGCTTTTGGGTGGCTTGCTTTGGAGGAATTCCAAAGAACACCGGAGGTTATGGGTCATATCTCGCTCCAAAGTTACAGGTATTACGAGAAGTTTTTTTTAAATGCATGAAAACAGACCACAAATACAATGTCCATATGGGAAACATTAATTGCAAGCGTCGCTTACGTGGCCTGACAACTGGAGTTTCCCCCCTGCTTTAAGCGACACGACGCAGCATTCCTCACATTGTGGGCTTTGAAACCCTTTCTTCCCTCACAGATTTAGTTTCCTTCCTGAAGCGTTATCCTCTTTAACAGGCGCACAACCCTTTCAACAATAAAACTTCGCGGTAAAAGATGCCATCTGACTCCAGAGCCGTAGACTGTGAGCATCTCGCAAAAAAGTGAATGATTTCACTTTTGCATAACCAGCTGCATAATTAGGTTTTCCTACCTGTTGGGCTAAGTTACTTCTTTATAGAAACGTGCATTTCCGGTAGCGAAATTCATTTTAATTTTGGAGACAGCATCGTTAGTTATACACTTCTTGTGTTAAAGTCAGAGAAAACCGTAAAGGCTTCAAATATGAGTCGTACTCACCACAGTGAAGACGGCAAAATTTTAGTGCAGGTAGGCTACTACAACCTGAATGCACAGGTTTCTACACCTGGCCCATGGAAGGCTGTGAGCAGAGAGAGACACTTGAAAGTGACGACTCGCCAGTCGAGAAAATTACGAAGGGTGCTATTCTCTGTTAGACTGTAATGAGTCTGGCTGACGATAAGACGATCGCTTCCTTATCACGGCTATGGTCACCCACTAGCCAAACTCCTCCCCCCTCTTCCTCTTTCCAACCAGACGGAATATTTGCAAGAAACGTTGAGAATAAATAGCCCTACAGAAGTTGGCTCAAACATGACTGAACTATCCCTACCTTTTGGAATGAAAGACCACGCCATTGAGCATGCAAGTAGAGGGATCACAATCAGCTTCATAGGATTCTGAAGTGTAGGCCTATATATTTCAGATCTGATGCAGTGGTTTTAGATATAAAAAATCTGAGTACAGCCAAACAGGCCTAAAAGTAGACAGGCATAAAACATACACATAGCAACAGTCCAGTTACAAATGAGCTGGAAGCATGTGAAACAGGAAGTGATGCCTGCAGCAGAAAGCATTAGCGTGACAGAGAGACCACACAACTAAAAGAATATTGGTAACACTAGCATCTTATTATCATGTGAATAAATAACATACTAGCCATTTGTTATATTAGAAGCCACTTAATAATATCCTATTCTACATGAGCTCATTCTACCCATTCTACAGCATTAACTAGAATGCTGCAAGTTGTTGTATATAAATTATGATCGTAATAAGCTTTGCTCAGTAATGGTCTTATAAAGTGGTTGTACGACAAGAACAGTTATTCTCAATCAGAAAGACGTAATTAGGATTTGGAGACTGTTAGGCATTTGTAATTTGGGGTTTTGTCCCTATGAATAGAATCTTTTCTAAATATTTCTGAAGGAAAACTGAAGGAGAACTGTTGCACTACTGCCTTATAAGCCCCATACTAAATAGCAGTAAATAGGAGTTTATATTGAAATAATTCTTTTTTAATGGTTTACAATAGGAAGAATAAGTTTATGCAGAATAAGGTTTTAATAAGTGACTTGTAATGACAACAAATGATAAAAAATAATTAGCATGTTAGTAAGCTGCTAGTTAATGGTGAATATGTATACCCAAACCTAAAGTGTTACCAGAATATTGTATATTTAGATAATCAATGTCACGTCTAATTAGTGGTAATTATTTACACATTCATGGAATACATCTGACAGTTTAACCATGACTGTTACATATTCCTACAGTTTTGACAAGACTTCCTCGTTGCCTTATCAACCAATTCCATGGAATAGTTTGGGTAATGTCAGTCAAGTAAAGCTGCAAAGCCGGTTGTTATTGCTGTCTCTGAGCAAATGAAAAAAGAATGACAAGAAGCATTTACTATGCTATGAAGTACTATATGACTTTTAGATCTTATGCAAGAAGAGTTGATTGACTATGAACTATTCCTTTGAAGATTAAGATTCTTTTATTCTTCCTCGGGATGGGGCCAGTAGTCCAGGTACCAAGATTGGTTAAGAAACATTGCTGCATTGCTGAGATATGAGCTCAATTCCTGTCTGGTGACTTTGCCAATGAATTTGATTGACAGTTACAGCCGAATGCTTGTCAATCTGAAGAAACAGTTGTTTCACCACAAGGTCGCATGGGTCAAAAGTTATCTATGTGAATGCACTTTGACTTTGACTAGTTGGTGGCGCTAAAGGGTGTGAGGTGCTAATATGAAATTTGGTGAGAAAGATAATCGGAGTGTACCCAATCAGTGTCCCAAATTTCATAATCTTTCACCACACAGTTCTATGGGCTGCCATAACCACCCAGTGAGCCAAAAAATAAAATAAAAAGAAAACATAGAAACACAAGAGGCGCATCGCTGCTTGGCCTCCAGTAATTTCTGAAACAAACAAGGAACATAGATAGTCTAACCATTTGAAGAACAAACACATTCAGAGCTTAATCCAGATCTACACAAGCTATTTTAAGACCATGGGTCACACCCTCCTTTGTTGCAGCATTTTTCAGTGCCTTTCAAAAAGCAGGTGAATGACTTCTCAGCTCTCTGTCATTTGAATAGAAATTTGATTCCCCCTACATGCTGTGGCCTCATTATCAACCCGAATGTGCTTTATGTTCTGATATACAAACGTTCAATTGTACTCCTTCATTATCCTTTACATATGGCATAAATTAAATCAACTTTACTTGGTTGGTTGTTAAGGGCTTGCAACATTTGCTGTTAGGCCTCTGAAAGATATGGAAATCCATGGTCAGTCTCTATGGTGTACCATTAAAGAAATACCAGGGGCTGCAGAAAGCTGTATGTTCTGAGCAATGAAGACCCTTTGGACCCCCAAGGGTTTTTGGACTGATCCACCAGCTTTAGGCCTCCCTAAGTAGAGGATGTCTTGTAAGTAAAAAACACTCAATTATGAAGAGGTGTCCCAAGGACCAACTGCTGGTAGTTGGCTAACCACAACAAACCTACTCAGGTCCCATCAAAATTACAACTTGTTAATCAATGGAGAAAAGGTGAACTCATACTGGCAGCATGTTACATAAGCAAAGGTATGGTAAAATAAATGAGCACATAATGAGATTACAGTTCCATTTTAAAAAGGAAAACTTGTAAACAAAAAATATAGTCTTACAAAGTAATTAGTCAGTCACAGAAATTTCATGGAGAAATCTGTTCAGTGGTTTTCAAACTTCTGTCATTCCCCACTTTGAGGGATGGGGAAATTTCGAGCCTCACCTGTCCCCCAGCACACAGGTACCACTGAGGCATTCTTTTTGCATGCTGAATCCACATTAGGCCTAGATCTACTACATCCTCTTACACCTTGGATCTAATTTGGCTATTTTTTTTTTACATGCAGGCTTATTAATGGCTGGTGGGTTTTTTAATTTTCAGTAAAGAAAAGCATTATTAATGATCGGCATTAAGATTTCTTCTTGTTAGTATACGCTCTGCTCATCCCCAGTATGGGACCCACCCCACACTTTGAGAACGTAGGGCCTAGTCAGTCTGTAAGTACTTTTCATCTGTAATGCATTGCCTAATGTTCCAATGTTATTATGTCAACAAGCAGACTTAAAATTCATTAAAACTTAAAATTCATTTCAAAATATTCAAAATCAACATTCAGGGGTTTTAACTAAATTACCAGTAAAGATTAGAAGTAACGGTGCCCAAACCTTTATTATGAAGCAAAGACACCCGGAAACACCGGTGCTGCTCCGTCTCGTCATAGCTGTGAGTTGTTGCTGTGATAGCTGTCTTGCTAGACATGTTACAGTTGGAGAAGGGAACAAAAAGAAATATTAAATCCGTGGTTCATTTAGAACAACATGACTAAGTCTGTACGAAGCAGTTTATGCAAGGGTTAGAGCAAGTTACTGACTTGTATTATATTTTGCAGCCACCCTAGGTCGGGTGCTAGGTACATTAGCCAACCAGCTAACTTATCGGGCATTTGTTTTGTTTGACGTGAACAACGCAGTATATTTAATTGACACATGAGTGTCTCACTTGTCGTTATCCGTCTGGAGTTAGCGGATCAATCCCCTCTCCCACAAGGTTTCCAGTATTGTGCTGGTGAGTATGCGAGCTCGATATCCACTGCTGCGATCAGATGTTATGTAAGTTTCTGGGTTAAATTAGCAAAGACAGCTAGTCAGACTGCGAAACGGTAGTATTGTCCATTGTTTTGTAAATTGATAATGCATCTCCTGGGTTTGAATGTCCAAGAACACAGGATGTTTATGGACTTCATTGGGATGTCTTCACTAAGCACAACTGTGTGTGGTGTGACTATTAACGTTACGTCATGCTGTCAGACCTAGTGGTGCAAAATTGTAACATTTTTTGGTTATATTGTTGGTCACATGTAGGTCAGCTCACGTCACATTAACGTTACCTGTATTCAACCAGGCTGAAAACATCAATGGTAATAGGAGGAAGGCCTGCTTACTTTTCTGGAACGTAGCTATGGATGTCGGTCAGCCAATAGTATTGTGGAACACATCAGCTGATGTCAGTGGCTGTAACAAAAGTGTTTCACGGACCTCTATGGGTGCTGAACTGATAGATGGCTATTCAGGTTCTCCAACTCCAGTATAAACCTGTCCATGCTTTCTCTCTCCTCTTCTCAGCTGACATGGCAGAGGAGGAGGTGAAAGAGAGGGCCCTAGGGAGTGCCAAGGCCTCACTGAATGGGAAGACTGACTTGGAGAGAACAGTGATTTTGCACCAGCATATTGGAAGCAGGGCTATGGGAGATATGGTTATTGAGACTATTGGGTCCATATCAGGTTCGTAATAACGTGGCATTTAAAATGGGTACTGAAACTGTGCTCATAAAACAGTGCTTCTCTATTTCACCCTTTTTCTGTAATTGCTGTATCTTAATCTTTATGAACCTACTCCATATATCAAAACAGTCAGTTATCAAAACAAAAGTATTGCATTGACTGGACATGTGATCTATGTCAGTAGTTGCCCAGCAATGTCAGTTTCTTCAGTTGAGAAATTTAAGCAGGTCACAGTGCAATGCTGACTGGTAGTACTGACAGTGATTGGTTGAACCATCCTTGTTTCGACCCTTTGTCACTTCCATTTCCCTGTTAATCATGTCAACAAAAACCCCACAGATAAAGGGGGAGAAGAGTCTGGTGGTTCCAGTGAGGGTGATCAGGTTACCAAGGCAACCGAGGACAGGCCTTCAAGCCGGAACATGAAGGACAGCACAGAGGGGGGCACTGCCCTCGAGTCACCCTCCAAGCAGCTTCCTGACCAGATCTCTTTCTTCAGTGGAAACCCCTCTGTGGAGATTGTCCATGGCATCATGCACCTTTACAAAACCAAGTGAGTTCTCAGCCTGCCCTCTCCAGTTGATGAAGGTGTGTGCCCAAAGGTCCGATGTGATATTTTTGTAGTCTTTTGTTCTGTTTTGAGTTGCCTTGAATGCAGTTTTTACATTTACTTGCATTGTATGTAATACCACAGCTAGACATGGTGGAATGTTGTATTGTAAAAGAGCCAGCTTGGCACTAGTTGCATTGCATGCTAACCTCTGGACAACATGAGCTCAGGTATTTTTCACTCTTCACCAGTGTGATTTGTCTTTTCACATTCTGTTACCTTAGGACATTTTGGGATTTATTTTAACCTACAAAAAACGCCACATATCACCTTTAAAGCTCTGGTCAAAAGATAAACCCAAAGCTCTTTAGCGAAGTTAAAGGAACAATGTGTAAGACGTTTAGGTTAAATAATCCAAAAATATTATTTCAGAATGTAAAGAAACAATATTGATGCAATGTCCAAAATATTTGAGCACACTTCAGGGGCCTGTACTAGTAAGCCAGGTGACTGGTTAACCTGGGTAGCTTTGGGAGTTAGAACTGATCTCTAAAAGAACCATTGTTCTTGAAGCAAAATGTTGTTTTTAGATCAGTGGTTACTCCAGAAGTTACCTAGTTTAGCCAGTAACCTAGCTTCGTAGTATACCCCCCAGATATCCACTGAAGCCTGGCTTCCTCATATGATGTTATTTCAAGTGTGGCCTCTGAGTTAAATGCACTGCGAGTGAATGTAAAGCTGTGTTCAAGTTCACTGGAAACCAAAAGCATACCACAAGATCCCCCAGTACACATAGCAGCTTAAAGCTCATGAATAAAAGATGGCCTTGGAGTTCTCCTCACAATTACTCAGCAGAATTTGTAGATTAACCAGCAGATCCACACCTTCTCTGATGACCGCCCCCCACCCCCATTTGTAAAATGTCTTCATTTATGAGGTTTATACATGGGTGAGGGCTGTATACAGGATTATATTTCTTTTCATTATTCTACTTGATCTGATCTGATTGTGATTCAATAGGTAATATTTAGTAAACTGAGGTTAATACATGGGTGAGGTCAATAAATTTTTTTTAGTTTGCATAAAAAACTGACCTGAGGTTTATGCATGGTGTGGCTTATATTCAGGAAATTGCTGTACTCTTAAGATCTGCAAAATGAATGTGAGGCATGGAACAAAATGGGTCTGTGTAGCTTTTAGTCTATATCTGATTCATTTGCATATTTATTTGCCCATTGAAATTTGATAAATTGTAACATGTTGGGAAAACCTAAAAATCACATGAAATCCAGCTTATTCACACAGGCTTCAGCTGCCCATATTCCAGTAGGGCCAATAGTTTGAATTACTATTGAAAAGATAGTTTGTGAACAGGTGTAGATTCAAAAGCTCTGAACAGACTCCAAGTGATTTTCTTCCATGTGACCTTTGACCCTATGTACAGTTCATTAGTACAATACATGTACAAAAACCATGCTAGTTGGGTGTAAGAGAGAGACGCTGATAAGCAAAGCCAACAAACCGCCTTGTGACCACTATAGAGTCAGTGCTGCAGCAACACGTTGTGAAGAATAAATTGGTAGGATTGGCTGGCTCCTTATTTTCCTTGTTTAATGTTGGTATGTTAAACGTCAACAGTAAGCCTACTTGTGTGAGCAGTTTTATTTCCTTAGCAATCAATAAGAATAACACCACAAATGATAAAATGAGGATTGTGACAGAGACATGCAGGCTGGGTCACATCACTCACAGTATACAAGTCAGATGGCCAATCATGAAGATCAGATTCTGACATGCAAAAAAAAAAATCAGATTTGGTCTGATTTTATGAACCTAGTTTTAATGATTATAGTAAGCCTGTGCCAGTGTTCCAGAATAAATTGAACACACAGGAGCAGAGGCATACTTTATTGATGGTTTATGTATCATTCTTTTATTGATGCCAATAAATTTATTCAGGTCAGTGTAATGTCACAATGTTATTTAGAGGTGAACTGTAATCTGTCTTTCTTTGTTAATTAGTAAATGAACTTCAGCTTCAGGGGTTTTTATCCACTGAATCCAGAAGCACTGGATTACCACTGCACTGGATTTAGCATTACCATAACCCAGTTGTTGTTAACATGTAACGGGAGCCAGCATTTGTCTTTGTCTTTTAAACATTCATGCTTCACCAGCCTTTCACTGACTGTTGAAACCACCGACCCATGCATGTGTGTGTGTGTGTGTGTATGTGTGTGTCTGTCTGTCTCTGTCTGTTTGTGTGTGTGGGTGTGTGAAAACCTCAGTAAGATGACATCCCTGACAGAAGATGTCCGGAGGAGTGCCATGCTGTGCATTCTGACTGTGCCGGCCACCATGACAAGTCATGACCTCATGCGCTTCGTAGCTCCCTTCAACGACGTCATGGAGCACATGAAGATTATCCGTGACTCCACACCCAACCAGTATATGGTGCTGGTTAAGTTCAGAACTCAGGCAAGCACATAGGCATTCACAAAAGCCACCGCCCTTCAACTCTGTACACTCCTTGTCACAATCTAGAACCCCAAGACTTGTTCCTGGTTTTCTCAGAATTCAAAGTAGAACAAATATTTTCATAGAATTTAAACCAAGCATTTGAACATTGTATTGACTGCTGCTTGTTTCCACTGAATATGTACAGTGTTGTCATCTGTGTATAGTGTAGAACAAGACATTTTCATTCCCCATTTTCCTATATATGGACCCAACTCGCAACTAGCAAGTCAGCGAGTCAGTGTGATGCAAAATGACATGACCAGACAGGATGCTGTTTTTTACAGATAGAGATACACTTCTCCTGTTGTGTTTATTATTGGCAGTAAGCATATGCTGCTTACACATACTGATTCCTTGCATTTGTGCATCCACTGCATCCTGAGTACATCAAATTGTAGAGGAAAAGGTTAAGGAGGTTCCTTTCATTTGTCAGCAGAGAACTATATTATATAAATATTACGTATTTTATGATATGATTATTTTATTTTATAATATTTTATTTTATGATATTTCAACATGAAAATACATTTCATAACATGTCTTGCCAGAAGTTGCATTTTACTTTCATAATTTTATTCAGTCAGAATGTGCAGTCTTTAGTTTTTTAATTATTAATAGCAAATTGGAGGTTATGATAAGTAGGCCTATATATAGGGAATATATATAATCACACACATACATATTCAGCATCATATGGCATAAGGCATCATATAAAGCCTTGTTTGGGAAGTTGAGTTGCTGGGGTGTAAAGCTGTATCATAATGTCATATGTCATGAACTTTTGACTACTGGAGGGAAGCAATACTCAGTGGGCATGCCTGATGCCTGATTTCCATGCCTGATTTCACTCTGTCTGTCTGTCTGTTTGCTTTTCCCAGGCTGACGCAGATAGTTTCTACACTGCCTGCAATGGCCGGCAGTTCAACTCCATAGAAGAAGCAGTGTGTCAGCTCGTCTATGTGGAGCGGGCTGAGGTTATCAAATCAGATGAGGTACGAAGGAAGCTTTTGCAACTGCTGCTAGATCTCAACAGCTAATAGAAGGACAGGATGTTTTTACAGAACTAGGCTGTAAAATCATTGTGACCATCCTGGTATTTCCCACACAAAGGATATTACTGGTGTCTCAAAACAGACATTTCCTTATATGATCCTTATAATAAGTTGGCATTTAGGATCATTTATGACATATTGGACATAGTAGTTTGGGCTGACCGGTTGGTGTTTTAGTCATCATCCAATCCAAACATAAGTTAGTGTGCCTATAGTTGGATATTTTCCAGGCCTTTTGTTAATGCAAGTCCACATGAACTCGATTGATGCAAATGGATTTGGTCAGTGCTCTGTCTCCATGCTGGTTGCATCTCCACAGGGAGCCAGTCTGCCGGTGATGGATCTCACTGAGCTGCCTAAGTGCACCGTCTGCCTGGAGCGGATGGACGAGTCGGTCAATGGCGTCCTCACCACCCTCTGCAACCACAGCTTCCACAGCCAGTGCCTGCAGCGCTGGGAAGATGCCTCGTGAGTAGCTTTCGTTCATTCGTTTTGTGATGCTCATTATGTTGTGTTTCCTCAGAAAAAAAAAAGTTGTGATGAAAGATGATGGGAGCAGTAAATAGAGAATAGACAGTAAGTAAGTGTTAAGTAATTAACACTGCAGTTCTACATAAATACTGGGTATACACAATAGCTGCTGACAATCAGGTCTGACTATATTTAGCATTTGCTAACTTTTTGAGGGTAACAGCTGAATTATGATGATGTAATGTAGTTTGATATGTTGCTATACTGATGTCATGGTAACAGCTGGCAAGCTGCCTTGCATGTAAGATGCAGTGGGTGCAAAAAGTGTGGTCATCAATTAGAATTTGAAAATGCCGTTTGTGTGGGTGCATTGGTGGGGAGGTTGCCAAAAGACTGAGTCTAGTGCTCACGTAAGTTCATTGCAGTGCAGTGAACCACCTGAATGTTCATCATACCAATGGGCCATTAACACTAAGCACTGCCATTCATTTTCTGCCAAATTAAACTTGACTTGCAGTCAGACACTCATGCTGTTTCACTCTCTTTCTCTCTCTCACACACACAAACACACACTCAGGGCTCACTCACATACAAGCACAATGATAAGCATTCATCCATGGTTTCGTCTTCACCTTTTCCCTAATGCTGATGGGGCTGGGTGCTTCTTTTGGGTTCTAGTACAAACAAATTTGCGTGGGTGTCACTAATATGCCTTTGTGTCATTGTGTTGGTGAAGGTTTTCAAAGCACAGGTGAGCGCTGTGTTTCCATAGGTATTATTCTCAGTCTGTAGCCTCTCTAAGCCTGCGGAAACCGTGTTGTTCAATCGAGTATTTAAGAGCCTCTTTGGTCTTTTCCGTTACTCTTTCAGGTGTCCCGTCTGCAGATACTGCCAGACACCAGAGCCTGTGGAGGAGAACAAGTGCTTTGAGTGTGGCGTGCAAGAGGTAACGGTGGAGGAGTTTACTTCAGTTACTTTCTGTAGCATTACATCATAGCCATTAAAATGACCTGAAATCATCAAGGAACGTGCCACATGTAATTATAGAATGCTCATCTCTAGGTATTCACAGACTAAAGTCTTTGTGCAGAATATTTTCCACTCAGAAACTCCTTTGTTGTGATAAATGGCCTTCACAACATTGGTTGTAGTTAGAAAGATTGATTGTCAAAGAACCACTTAAAGGGATTTGGAAAGCAGTGGACATTCAGTGTGTTTATAATTATAACACATTATATAAACTGTTCATAGCTGTCTCTAAACAGTCAGAAGCTGTTATAAACCATCCTGAGGATGGTCCGTAATATTGATTTGAGAGTGTTGAGAGTAACCTGCCAGACATGTGCACTTCTAGTTATTGTGGGAGAATATTTGAAATACAGGTAATACAGATGATCATTCTGATTATCATGATTGACATGGGAATCTCTTGTTCACACATTTATCACATGCCATGATTGCTAGCATTTAACCTCAGACAGTATTTAGCCGTTGTTCTCTTAACTTTGCTCGCTTTCCCTCCCCTCCCTCATCCTTCCTTTCCTTCTGAAAGAACTTGTGGATTTGTCTGATCTGCGGACACATTGGGTGTGGCCGGTATGTCAGTCGCCATGCCTACAAGCACTTTGAGGAGACGCAGCACACTTACGCCATGCAGCTGACCAATCACCGCGTGTGGGACTACGCTGGAGGTAAACCTGCATCTCTGACAGAGCATCTCCTGTGGCTTTAAATTGAAGTAGGCTGAAAATGGGAAAAGCTGATTTAAATCATCGCTTGTGTGCATTGGGCTTCAGAAGAATGAGAAAGAATAATTGAATTTGTACCTCAACATCCATTAGTGCATATTGTAACCGTAAGTAGATGGGTTGGGCTGGCCCATTCATCTGTGGCCTTTATAGCTATCTCATGTAAGATGGCTGACCTGTAAGTAGTTGCGCTGTTACTGATGGTGCCTTGTTTTGTTCTCGGGCCAGATAATTATGTCCACCGTCTGGTGGCCAGCAAGACTGATGGGAAGATGGTGCAGTACGAATGTGAAGGGGACTCATGCCAGGATGAGAAGATCGATGCTCTGCAGTTAGAGGTAATGTCAGTATGCCGTTATGTGTTTACTAGCCTGGTTATCAAACCAGCCCCTCGTACTCTCACTTCGCACAGAGTGTCTGGCCATTCGGTAGTGAGAAACAATTAGTGATTACATTTGCAGCTGCTGATATACAACGTTTACGGTGCCTGTTGTACTAGCATTAGCGTGTGTACAAAATAATTAGATACAGACTGTACGGAATGCTGCTGTGACTTCTGAATAAAACTAGTGATAGTTTTCAGTTATTACTAGTCATGCTGGTATTATGTATTTGACTGTAATTGCACCTAAAGCAGGATGTAGTGTGCACAGACCCTGGTATGACTGCTCTGACTAAGGTTCTTAATTGGTGTCTTCTGAAAAGGGAAAAGCTGAAAAGAATTAATTAAGCAGGCATGATTTCCTCCCACAGTATTCCTACCTACTGACCAGCCAACTGGAGTCGCAGCGCATTTACTGGGAAAACAAGATCGTCCATCTGGAAAAAGACACTGCGGAGGAGGTGGGTGTTTTGAGGGCCCAGTCTCAGTGTGTGCCCTCACAGACTCGCAGACTTCAATGTTGGAAGGGTTTAGTGGTGTCCCGCTGTCAAAATCTAAAGTGCTTGAGGGTCGGTTGCACCCTTTACTAAAGTCGGCATCGCATGCAGACTTTGTAAAGTGAATTACCCATTCATAGCATTGTGACGTGAAGCACTAGAGAAGCCTGGAAATACCACCTATAAATGATTTATTACCAAGAAATGGAAAAACGGAAGTGTGGTTGCAATGTGACTTTAGCAAGCAGAGCACTCACAGCCTTGCAAACTCATTTACTAAACAGTGTTAATTAGTTAAGTCTGTGAGGGCTCCGGCTTAGTTTGCAGGGAGGACATTGAAATTGAGCCAAGGGCTCTTGCGGCCCTCCTGTACTCACACATACCATGCTGCCTGTTAGTTTCTATTAGGCTTGAACTTCCTTGTGACAGACATATAGGGCTCGACATGTGACCACTTAGTGGCAACATGTGAGGTCAGCTGTTATTGATGTAATCATGTTAGGAGACAGGGAGAAATGCTTAGGATAAGGGTGGCCTTTTTGCACTGCAAAAAGAATTAAGAATTTTAAGTTTTTAAATTTTAAGAATTTAAAGTTATTTTTTTAGCGCAAAGTAATCATGCATATGCATGTGCCACACTTGCCGCCAGAGCCCTCCTCGCTTTGGCTTTGACACGCAATTGACGCAAATAAACATGGTCGGTACAGACAGTCTGCAACTGCTGCAAAATACTGTCTAACTTGCGGCAAATGGAGTCATTGCTGTCTTTTCTCTTCTAAGGTAATGTAAAGTATACAAGTTACTACGCACAAGTTTAGCATGCGCAAGACCGGTTTCAATGACAGCTGTTTGTGTTTATCTGAAGTTTGACTGCGCATTGATGTGAGATGTTGATGTGAGAAGTAGCCAACAGTAGCCTAGTTTCAAATTCTTTTGCATTTTTTGCTTTGTCATTATTCACAGAATACAAGCAGCGTAATGACGGTTGTAGATGCTTTTGATGATTTTAAAAGAGCTCACAGACACACTGAATGAGAGTACCAGGAAAAGGCCAAACCGCAGTAGATTTGAAGCAAGGGTGTGCAGATTTTGCGAGCCTGGGATGCAAGTGTAGGGGGGGCGTATAAAAAAAAAATCATGTGGTCAATCTTTTCGACACAGTCATTTCAAAAGTAGCTCGCAAACCGAAAAAGGTTTGGCACCCCTGTCATAATACACAACCTGTGGCAACAACATTCTTTCACATTGGGTGTGAAAGAAACTGAGGAGCGCCACTTTGCTGAAGCCTGCCATGCCTTCACATTCTTTTTTCACAAATTAAATAAAGGAGAATTTTAAATGTGTGATTAATCATGATGAACTTAAATTTTCTATTGTGATTAATTTGATTTTTTTTTATTAATTTTTATCGATTTTTTTAGAAGATAATGATGAACAGACTTTCATTTCCCGACATTGAGAAAAGGTTCTATTATAGCTTCAGTTCTTAAAAGTTTTCTAGAAAGTTAATGTTTTAATGCACCTGTTTTTGTGTCTGCAGATAAATAACATGAAAGCCAAATTTAAGGAAACTATTGAGAAGTGTGACAATTTGGAACTTAAGCTGAGTGAATTAACCAAAGAAAAGCAGTCCATGGAGAAAAAGTAAGCACTATTCCCTCCCATTTTTACACCCGATCAGTCTTTGTTTTTTGTCTATGTGCCGTATGTTAGTGTACGAGGCTATCTAAAGAACAACAGTTCAGTCAAGTCATACATATGAGAACTTCAAGAGTAATTTTTTCATATCTCGGCTCAACTGGGGGAAATGGAAGGATGTCACCACTGCTAGAAAGTGTTATTTCCTGAAACATCTCCTCTTGCTCGCTTAGTCTTCCACACCCAACCACTGCATGTTATGTATAATTTTGGAAATGCTTTTTTCCCCACTTCTGTTCAGTTCCTATTTTTACTCTCTCACATTCATTTCTCTTTCAGCTTGCACTTGCGCTTGCACTTCATTTTATGACATTTGATTTTAATTTTCTCTCTCTCTCTCCCTCTCTCCTCCTCTCACCCCCTCCCAGGTGCACGCAGCTGAACACCCGCATCTCTAAGCTGACTCAGGAGCTTCGGGAGGAGCAGGAGATGAACCGCTGCCTGCGGGCCAACCAGACGCAGCTACAGACACAGCTGCAGGATGAGGAACGGCGGGCGCGTGAGGCCGCCCAGCGCAAGGACACTGCCATCGGAGAGCTCCAGGAGCAGCTCCGCGACGTCATGTTCTACCTGGAGACGCAGCAGCAGATCAACCAGATGCCTGCTGAGGCCCGCCAGGAGATCCAGGAGGGACAGATCAATATTGCCACCGCCCCGGGACAGCCAACACCCGGTCAGTCGTCCACTGGTGGCAGCGGCTCAGCCTCAGGAGGAGGGGGGAGGCCAGGTGGTAGGAAGGGGCGGGCCAAAAGAGGGAAGTAGAAGAAAGAGAAAGAGAGCTGGCAAATCGCTCCGAACCATCGGGGAAGCTTTAGTTAGCATTTCATGTGCGTGTACACACACACCTCCTCTCCCGGTTACCATGACCGCAAACAAATTCAGCCCACTGCACGTTTAGTTTTTGAGGCTTGTCTTACGGCAGTCAGTCCTGTTTCACACATACTGCTGCAGGGATAAACACACACTTGCACACTACACATATAACTGCACAACACTGGGCTGAAGTTGGTGAGGGTCCGAGGGCAGGTACACACACACACAAACCGGACTTATTTGTGTAGCTTTTGCTTTTAAAGCAGAGCATTCTCATCACACATGCAAAAAGTGTGGTGCCACAGCTGGAATGCGAACTTGCACAAACACTAACGACACACACACACTTGCACACACATTAACTTAAATGGAGTGCAATTCAGCCATGTTTTGTGTTGTTCTGTGGACAGATGGCTCTTTTATTGGCCCAGTGTGTTTGCCAGTAGGCACTTGTCAATACCTGACACACCAGGGGGAAGGCAAGAGAAGGCAAATCCCTTTAGGTGTTGTTTCTTTGTGTGTGTGTGTGTGTTGTGTCCCGTATCCTGTAGTCGTGTCCCACTACCCCACCTGAGGACTGACCTGTAAAAACAGAGCAGAGGAACTAGAATGCAGTACCTACCCTTGTCATAAAGCTCTTACTGTCGGCAATAAGAGAGGTAATTAAGCCCCAAAATGATCCATACCTGTGCCAAAATTGTAGTTTGATTGGTCGTTTAATTGAATTAAATTAAAAAAAGGTTTAATCTGGCAAGAAATAACATTGGCTTGCTGTCTTTTACCAAATGCTAATGTAATTCCCCTATTCAGCACAAAACTTTTTGGAGAAATAGAATTCAAATTCACTGTCAATTAATTAGGTCAATTAATTAAAATTAGGTACAGGTATGAATAATTTATGGCTTATCTGTACATCTGATTGATCATAAAGGAAGGGTATAGTGTTGAGCTACTGCATTCTGTCGGCATTTGGAGCAGTGCTTCCATCTCAGTCACGCTTGAGTGTGTTCTCAAGCAACAACCCATGGCCATATATTTTAATAGGAAGAGGACTGTGTTGGGCAGGTAGTGTGTTGGTTTTTGTCCAGGTTTCTTATTGCCTCATTGTGCAAGGTGTGAAGATTGTAGACAGCTCTGTGCAGATTCCGGCAGGAGGCGTGATAAACAAACTAAAAAACCCTGCCAATAAAGAAAAATATGTATTTGCTGACAGGTGCCTATACCTTATTAAATTAATTTCATTTGACTCTTTACATTTATTTTGTCTTTCTATGCTAAAGTGACCTATATTTATTCTATGGAGAGCACAAGTAGACTTTAGTTAATACATTTTTTGTAAGAGCCAAAACTTGTGAGTTTTTCAGTAAACAACAAGGTTGTTGTTTTTTGTTTTTGTTTTTGTACAAATACTTTTGTTGTTAATTACAGCTTCCTTGTAGGATCATGTGTGTGAAATTATATGTCAAACTCCGACTTCATTTCCTGTGTTTTGCACAGACGTACATTTTCACCGGAATGTCAATTGCTTGAGAGTATAACACAGACAGAAAAAAACATCAGTGGCCGTCAAACCATTGGTTAACAGTTGGATCAGACTGTTAGCATTAGCGTTACCTCTAAACATTTAACAATTTACAGCCATGGTTCACTTCTAGTAGCTACAGAAATGACACCCCTTTCCTATGATGGGATTATCTCACCCTTGTTCCCCATACCCTTTATCAACTTGATGGCTTCCACACTATTTCCAGATAGCATAACCACTGTTCACATACTTGACTCAGTGTAGCCACATGCTTAACTCAGTTTAGCTGCTATAAAATAAAATCTCGCCAGTCTCATCTGTACAGGGGCCCAGGTAAACGTCATGATCACCTCAGTCTTAATAAACCTTTCAGAAAACCCATATGGTGGTGGTGGTGTTTATTTCTCTGCATTGGTAACTCTGCAGAAAGGTTTTTTTTTTTTGGGGGCTTATAACCTTGATATGATTTATGTAAATTTATTTGTTTACTTATTCAGTTTACTAAATGAATTTAAAACCACAGTTACTAGATGTATTTTATATTTTTATTTGTTAGTATATTGATTTTGGGGGGGAGAACAGAGAAGCCTATCTTCTACAATGTAATAGAAGATAACTTGTAACTTCTATTGTGTTTAAAAAATATATGGGTACTTTATGTTCATGCACTAACTCTTTTCTGAAAACATGAAACTACGCTATGGCTTAGTCCAAAAGCGGCTCTTTCAGGGTGGTGTGCTTAAGAACCATGAAGCAGATGTTTGTCCCTCATTCTCCATCAGATGAGCTTTGCTTAAGTGATCTTGTGTTGAGGCGGTGGCCAGCTTCTCTAGAGAGAGGCTGTAGGGAGTCTGTATCCCCTGCAGGTGCGTATTGTATTTCAGGATCAAGTTCTGCTCAATCTGGTTCAGGCTAGACTTGTTTATGAATGTTACAGCTTGTCTTCCTTTGAGAAGGGGTCCAATCGTCAAAGAGTCCGCCTGAGGGGTCTGCGTGGACACAATGGCGGAGATGGTCATGAGCTGAAAGAGACAATTTGAGCTGTGGAAAGTGTTACGGTTGGCCAGCTTACGTCTCTTCCTCATGTACACTTCCAGTGGTTTCATGCCTTGTTCTGCCTTTTGTTTCATACCTAGGTTACTCAGACTTTTTGTATCCATGATATCTCGTAGGTGATCATACTGTTGAGCATTGTGTGGAGTCCCAGGGTTCTTGAGGATCTCCGGGTGTTCTACCAGCTGAAAGATAGGTTTGGGTCTGGGCAAATCCAGTTCTTCGAGGGCCAGGAGATACTTGTTCTGTAACTTCTTCAGGCAGTGACCAGGCTGCTCCCCGCTGGGTTTGAATTTACCCTCAGCTCTGGGGTCACCTGTGTTCCAGGACAAACGCTGTTGGACTATGTGCTCACCGACATACTTGACAACCTGCTTGGGAAAACCCCAGAGTTGTTCACTCAGCTTACGACGCATGTGGAGTTCCAGTTTCTGTAACAACACTTGGGAGTTTAAAGAAGCTTTGGTCACTTCAGCGAGTGGTTTGGTGGTCAGTGGAGGAATAGCAGATGGAAGAATGAAGGATGTGTCTAGGCCATTTCCTTTTGTTGAGGCCTTCACTGTGGATGCTTTCTGTGCATGTCTTAGCCTTGGGGGAAGCAGCATCCTTACTATCTGAACAACCAAAATGGCAAATTGCCAGCGCTTGTAGGGAGATTTCCTTTGGCGTTTCAGTTCAGAGGATGTTGAAGTGGCTCGCCTGGCTACAGTCTCTGTTTTACATGTTGCACAGGGAACTGCCAAGAGGTCAGTCTTCTCATCTTTGATGGATTCTGCACCTGAAGATGTCGTTTTGGAGTTGAAAGAAACTGGCCTCTCTTGTGAGGGACTTTGCTGACTACATGGTAGATGCTCCAAGGGCATCAGAATGGTTGAAATCCCTAATTGTTTTGGAACCTGGCGGGGACCATCTTCGCAAAAGCTTGTCCTACTTCCTCGTCTGTGAAGTTGCTGAGGTTTTGTTTTCCTACTTCTTGAGTGGACACAGTGTCTACACTTACCACTGCTCTTTGAGATGGATTGACTGCTGGATGCCAACAAGGATGTCTCGTTACATGATGAGGAAAAATCAGAACACGAGTCTCGTAGGCCACACTGTTGGAGTTGCACGTCATACATTTCCAACCGGCGTACAATTCTGTTGTAGACATTGAGAACGTGATCCATGCTACTGGTACTGGCATCATGTCTATGCTGCCTGGATACAGAAAGATTAATTCATTAAAAAAAACATATTGGATTAGGAGTAAGAAGTGGTTCGGCTGCTGGTACATGGAATTCACCTGAAGGGCTCTGGTGCGTCCTGTGAGGGGAAAATAACAGATATTGAGCATCTATTTGAAACTAGAATCAATTGAATTTATGAGGCAGGTCAATCTTGTTTTTCTTACCCACGATCTTACGAGTTTCCAGAGTATACAGCAGAGAAGAATGGCCGACGCTAAATGTACAGTATCATATGGGATTAATCCAAACCTCTCCTCGGGAACATAGTCACGGAATGGGAGTTTGGGGATACGATATCTAAAATTTAAGTTTAACATTTCCGAGTATCCACCCTAAATGGTGGTCGGATTGGTCAAACACTATTCAGAACTAGAGCAGAACCACAAAAGTGACCATGGTCCTGAAAAGAAAATCCGTATAATGCCTCGTGAAAACACGCTTTCTCTACCTTACATGACAACCTTTATGACGCAAGAAGCGGCGATCCAGCGCGCAAAATTATTTAAACATTCTGAGAGTTTAAACGGAGATTTTTTTATTCTACATCTCGTTTTGACCAATCTCATACTCACTGCGCAGTTTGAGTGAGAGCAACGCAAAGTAGTTTGTGTATGAAATAGTTATTATGTTAGTCTTATCCAAATTACATTATTCTTAGACCACAGCAGTTTTTGTGGGTGTGGGTGTGTCAGTAGTACTACCTGTGTCATATAGCAATCTTAAAGAAATGTCCAGCTCACACACGTCAGATTACGAATTCGGAGCCTAATGGATTTTTTTCTCTGAACCGGCCCATTACCCACAATTACGCACGGAAATATCGGGCTAGGCAAACGGCAACATGGGATGTATGTGTGTATGCCGTGGGATGTCAAATACAGCACAATATTAATTTTAGCCTGCCTACACATTAAGATGGCAATTCACCCCAGGTGCTACAAGTGTTACATGAATCCCTGCAAATGAACGTTGACACAGCGGGCAGACGATGCTAAAGGAAACTTACTCTATCCGCTGCGGCGCTCTGGTTGCGTCGTAATGTTAAGGAGGCTAGAACGTTGTTATATTCTCAATTAATAGCCAACATTGCGCATAAAACTGCACGCAAAAGACACGCCTTGCATGGTCACACACCTATGCCTTACGGAGGGCTGCAGGTTAAATCGCTACATTTTGTCTTTGTGATATACTGAATTTAGTGATAACCACACCTTAGTAGTATATGGCTTAACACCATTTATTGCCAACTGCACACAACTTCGTCTCATAGCTCAACTTCTCATTCTAGCTATTTTTCTACTGTAGCTTAATCAATGCATCAGAGAGGTAGCGCCATCTAGGGGAAATTACTCAGTACTGATTTAACATTCAGTTTACCGCAGTCTTCTTGACATTCTCCAATAAATGCAACCTACAGCATATGAGCGCAACGTATACGTGATATTCTCACCCTATGGAGACGCAAAAGCAGTCCTCTGTATAAACAGAGTGCACGCAAGTTTCATGCATGTCAGTTAAAAATAGCCTATCCATAGTGAACGCCTAAACTCATCCAAAGTCATCCAAAACAGCATATGCTGTAGGTGACGTTGATTTCTTGATGAGTGATTGGATGCGTTCAGAAGTTGTTGACACGCCAATTCCACTTTGGGTCCATTCAGTAACGTTTGTTGAGTGATTGGATGGTTTCAGAGATTGTTGATAGGTATCTTTGCCTAGCCTATGTTTTACTGGATATACGCAAACCGATCTTTTCAGGTCTGCCAATAAGTAGCGTATTGTAAGATAGACTACTGGAAATAATAAGCTGTAAAACACAGAAAGACAGTTGTCACAGCTCCTACCATTCTAGCCTACTGCCTGTTGGCCCATAAAGCTAAAAAAGAAAAATAAATCTTAAGCGAGATCTCGCAAAAAAAAAAAAAAATCTTTTTTCCCCCATGGCATCTCGCAGCCACCGTACTTTCTCGCTTTTTGAAAGGAAGAAAATTATTACAGTGTGTTCCACTTCGTTGTGGAGGATTCTGGCCTTGCTGCACCTTCTGCAGACCTACGATAGAATTAATCGTAGTAATTCTACAATACATAGCGCTTATCCACAACATACCTTGACTGACCTTAAAATACATGCCTATGAAAATTCAAAATGAAAACTATATAATGAGTTATGTTCTCAGATGTGCTTCAATGCGAATGTTTATTTAGTTGCAGTAATATTTATCTAGTTTACTCTCATCATTTTCTGTAGAGAGAGGGTGTAAAGTGTTGGTGTCCCTTGCTCATGTTCGTAGTGCTTAAGCTTCAGGTTGTGTTCTATGCGTCTCAGGTCTTCCTCGCACATGAATGGCAGTGTTTCTGTGCTCAAGAGAGGGATTCTCTGTCTTTGCTTGCAGGGAGGCCTCTGCTGTTTCCAAGCTGGATGGGCCTTTTCCTTTTTAGCAACATAGGGCACAGCATGGTATGACTGAAGCACCTTCCCTGGAATTCTGGAGAGTTTCACCTCCAAGAACTTTCTCCTGAGTTTGCTTTCAAGTCTCCTCTTGAATGGCGTTGCTTCCTCCGACTCGCCATCTAGAACAGCGGTTCCATTGGTAAGTCTCAGGATCTCAGGATGCTCTGCAAGCTGTTTGTTACAATCCAGAGTGACCTGCTCCTTCTTGGCAGGCCTTGACAAGTTCTGTAGCTTTTCTGACATTTCACATATCCTCCTCAAGCACAGGCCAGTTTGTGCCTCGGGGTTACAAGACTTTACAGCATTCTGTACGGGTCTGCCATTGCCAGCGGACAACTGTGCTACATGGTTCCCCACATACTTGATGACCAAATAAGGAAAGCCCCAAAGGCGCTGGCTCGTCTTTCGGCGCACATGAGCTTCCAACTTCTGCCAGACCATGTCATTGACAAAAGGTGGTCTGAAGGTGGCCTGGTAGAACATCAGGATGGGTTTAGTGTTGCAGTCCACAACATCCTTGCTCTTTGACTGAGTGAGGAAGTGAGGGAGCCTGGAGACTGTTCTCACTGCCTTGGTCTTGGCTCGAGGATAAGCTGGTGTGGGTGGTTTGAGATTTGCTGGTATGCTGGTTGCCAGTGCCCTCACAATTTGGATCATCAAGAAGGCCAGTCTCCAGTGCTTGTATGCAACACTTTTTTTAACATTACTCTCACAGAGCAGCAGGCTGACTGTCTGGGGTCTTCGCTCCTGGTCGATCTTGTCATCAGTAGATACTGCCAAGGGATCCATGTCGCCCTTGGGCTCACTGCATGGCAGACAATCCAAAGGTAGCGGCTGTGTCCAAAATGAGATCTTCTGTTCACCTGCGTCTTGACTTGTAGAGATGATGCTCAGATATCCATTCTCTGTGCTTTTGGTATCGCCAGAGGAGGCTTTCTGCTCATGGTAAGAATCTGTACAGGTGAAGGCTAATGAATCCTCAGTGGTGTAGCCAGTCTCCAGTAAATTCTCTACTCGACTCAGGTGACAAAGGGCGAGTCTGAGGGTGCATTCACTGCTCTCCACAGAGTTGCATTCAGCCCATTTCTTGAAGAGATCTCTGCATGTATACATTAATGCATTCCATATTAACAACATAATACTAAATAATTCATTATTTTTATTAGCAAGCATTTAATTATTTGTCCGTGTTCTAACAATGAATACTTACAAGATCATGTCAACAAGGGTGTCATCCTGCAAAGTTAATAACAAATAGTACATCAACCTATTATTACATTAACCTAAGAACATTCGATAGTTGGGGCTGAAATTTATTTTCTATTGACAGAGTTATCTTACCTCTACAAGTACCGGGAAATAATTTGTACCAATGAGCAAAATAATGTACATAAGTAGAGAAATGAAAGTTCCCATATGGCTTCCCAGGGCCTGTAAGACAATATCCATTTCGGACGGTGGAGGGGGCTTTGGGGCAAGGATGTTAAAAATATTAAACATGGTTTCCAGCCAGTTGAAAATAGCCACGAGCCAGCCAAACATGTCGGTACCCCCGACCGAACCCCCTCTAGGCCTGACAGTCTTAAACGACAGCGTCAGCTGAAACGTTTTGGTCAGAGCCCAGGCTGACGATTAGATCATGCGCATAATAAAACTTTAAAGCCTTTATGACGACAACAATTTACCACGTTGCGTAACTAACGCAGGATATCATGTAAACCCCCATAGATGTTACTATTTATCTATGTGTAAACCTACGTTGACAACGCCTACTTTTCGTGAACAATTTCACAGTGGTTAAAGAAAAATAACTGCCAATGTGACACACTTGAATCTGATTTGAATCTCTAGTGACAGAGATTATTTAATTAAATTGAGTCCGCGAATTAAGTCATGTTGCAGATTTCAATTGATGCGCAGTTGCCTGCCTGTTAATTTCTTTTTAAAACTGCAGAGGGCAGTATTGATCTGCTTGACAGTGGCGTGCAGGTTTTGGAGGTGGAACCAGACATAAACACTGGCAAACTTTGCAAGCCGGAGCGGTAATGTAAGCTACATTTAGCCAAAGCACACGCTGTGTTTTTGTTGTGGGTGTGTTGGGTCATTTTCTCAACCATGGAAAACTAAAAGTAATTTTGCTGAATTTCCCACAAGAGATTGTGAGAATAAGTTGATAGATTTGTACAGTAGTAGGTTAGGCTTTCATGATTAGGGGGACCCTAAATTCTGTTTTTCTACCTGAAGTGGACAGGAAGCCTTTTATAGGCTGGTGACAGATAGGACAGGAAGGCTCTCTTCTCTCTGTAGGTTTAACCCCAAAACAGACTCACTTCATTTGAGCTATGCTCAAAAACCTGGATATGATCACACTTGATAGACCAGGATATCATAAATCCCATATGGGCCTCAGCATTGCTGCACAGTGGAATGAAAGAAAGGTGCTGACAGCTTTCACTGCTCACAAGTCCAGGGGGAGCACTTGTCTGGTGGCGTTTTCGATGCAGGCGCAGCCTTTATTTTTTCAGGCAGTGCTTTTTGGCAGCATTAGTACAGAGATGAATGCATTTTCATGTTGTGCTGATGTGGCGTCAACATGCCAGTCAGGATTTCGGGTCAAGCTTCACAGGACGTGGACAAACACATGTCTGAAAGCAAACACTAATGTGGGGCACAGACACATTTTGGGGCCCCTATGGGACACAGAGCTGCATTTCCAAGATCCTGTTTCCAAGTTAGGGTGCTAAGTTTGACCCCCACCCCCAAAACACATAAACACATACACACACACACAATGATTAGCAAATGGACACATTATATAGAGGTCCCACAACATATATTAAGCAAATACTTTTATGTTCCCTACCTATTAAATCGGATTAACTGGTATTTTGTGATGCATTCATCTTGTTAAAAACTGAACACTAGATTTGCAAATTTAATGCTCGCAAGATGCTTCAGCCTCTTGCATCTGAGTTGATTTTGCACCCAGCAACCAGAATGGGTCTGTGTAAATAGTTTGCAAACCCTAGTTTGATGTCTAAAGCCTGCTAGGGCTGCATTCAGCACAGCACTGACACTTCTTTTGTAATCCTATTGAAGCTCCTGATAAACCAGCTCCGCAGGCACGAAGCCAGGTTTGCTTGGAAACCAAAAACCAAAATCATTTTATGTGGAAGAGCAAGAAAGGGAAAAACGAAAGAAAAGCCTACAATAAACATTGCATGGTATCTATGTCAACCATCACTGTGTACACAGTTCCTAGGGTCCATGGTTTATTTGTAAGGCATCTTTTTCATTTAGATAACTGACTTCAGAGCAGTCCCAATGTTGACTTGGCCTGTAACGAAAACCTGGGAATCAGGAAAACATCTGTACAACAGTATCTGTACCTTTGGACCAGCACATATTAAATGTTTATGTTATTTTTGCAGTGGTGAGTTGGGTGAAATTCATTTTCTTATGGTATAGTTGTGATTACAAGCAATTTCAGGATTTTATAATATAATTCTTTAAATACAGAGCTTCAAAGTTGTTCTTAGGTCATAGATCTACAGTGGGCTTTAATTATTTATTAACCACTGTGAGGACTGTGTGTCTGTGAGCATGCAGGAGTGTGTGTTTGTGTGTGTCCATGTGTGTGTAAGCATCTGTGCCAGCTTCTGTCAGTATAATGTGTGTGTGTGTCCACTATGTGGTCCGTGTGTGTGCTCTGCATGAGGTGATCAATGGCTCTTGTTTTCTGGGTCAGGAGTCAGTCTCCATGCCTCTTCCTGTGTCCCTCAGGAAGAATTGGGCCCTTCAATCAGGAAATGACCAGACACTAAACCAGTGGAAAGACTGATAGGCAGACACGCAAGGAAAGAAGAAATCCCTTTCTCACACAGAACAACCTTATTGAATTTTCATTGATACTCTTCATTGATGTATCATTTGCCATTTTTATCATTTCAACTTCATGAAAAAGCCTATGATAATAATGATCAATTCCCCAAAGCATCAGACGGCTAGATGACAAACTAATGAGATCAGTCCTGTCAGCATTAACATGTCCATATTGTATTATATTGTTTTCTTTCTCTCTAAGCAAATTGTAAGGGGCATCATTTCCTAAACCCATTAACATATTTTCGCCTCAATGAGACTGGTGGGCGATCACTCATAATCTATGTGTTATTAATAGAATAAATCAGACTGGTCCAGACTCTCTGAAAGCCATTACAGAGGTTAAGAGGGATTTAATTGTTTCCTGAGTGTCTGGAACCAAGGGCTGGATGACTAGAGTAATTAAATCACTTCCTCTATTATCAAGCTTTTTTTTGTTGAGCTAGGATCTTAATTAAGGGGGCAATTAGGACTTCTGACAGGAGTCGTCTCCATCTTTGACAGGGTGCATTTAGTCTCCCAAAGCCGCTGCTTCCTCCTGTGATGACGAAAGCCATAACAGCAACAGATGCTCACAAACTTGAAAGAGGAGTAATATATATAGTCACTCGACAAAAGCAGACCTATGTCAATTTGCGAGTTCAATTTTACTGCGAAGCATTCTTGTTTTACACCCCCCTCCCCCCGACACACACGCTCACAGACAACCTCCTCACTCTGAAATAAGAAGCAGGAAATATAAAGTGCCACTCAATCCCCTTTCTAGAGCTGGAGTTTGGGATTAGGCGGGATGGAGATTTAGGGTACTTCACCGCACATCAAACGGACAGCCTTGAAATAGAGGAGAGGCCTCTAGTATCCGTGGCTCGTAGGCCTGGCCCCTTAACCGTCTTGCCCCGAGAGCACTTGGCAAAATTGCAACCGTCTGTCTAAGGGGGAGCCTTGATCTCATATGTCCTCCTCCGCCTGACAAGCTTTGAAGTTTATTGTGGAGGGAGGCAAATCACGGCCCCTCTTGGTTTTACATCCAAGCTTTTGCATTACCTTGAATCATGAGATGGAGAACGGCTACATTGTTTCAAGTGGTCAGTAACAATAGACAGCAACTCTCACATTTGCTATGAATATAATATGATTGACATGTGCAATCCAATCCAATTTTCATGCATAACATTTTTTTTCCCCAGTTTGTTTTAGAAACTTTGGTAAGAAAAGTTCGGCTGAGGTCTGGTCCAAGTGCATTTGCAGGGATGTGGAGACCAGAACCATGGTGAAATCTGAAAGTAAAGCATATATTTATTCAGAGCTTGGGTCTGTAAATGTGGGAGAGAGTGAGGGAGGCAAGAACATGTGGGGGGGAAAGTGATATGGGTGAGAAGGTGTTGTTGTTGCAGTTCCGAGTCGCTGTATTAAATTATACATCGCGCCCCCCCCCCTCCCAGGTTTGTTTATTGTCTTTCTTTCAGGTGTTATTTCAGCCAGAGAAAACAAAGCATGAATCTCAACTCAGATCTCCACTTCTGTTTCTCTCTCCCCTCTCAACCTTTAGCCAATTCAAACAATTCCTTCACCTCCAAGATAGAAATGCCTGATAGTCATTCTGCATAGAACACATATGGCGGCATTCTTGGGTTTGCTAAATACACAGCAAAACAAGCCCTGCCTTTTTTTTTTACCATCACTGCATACTGTGTTTTCCGTGCCCAGAGACAAACAAGTACCCTATGTGTAATGCAAGCAAGGGCTTATCTAGCACCAACCAAGCCTCCTTTTTTTCCCACCACTTCCATCTTGATTATTATTAATACTGTTTGAATACTATCACCATCTGCACATGTACTTCAGACATGTACACTATATGTACATTATATAAGATAAGATAATAGTGGCCACTGAAATGTTCTAATATAGAAAACTAATAGGCATATGAGTCAGTTAAATCCATATCAGTTAAATCCATATTCATTGAAAGAATGTTTGCTGTATACATTATCAACATTCATAAAGCTCAGATATTAGCAGACTTCATTACACTGGCATTATAGCTCAATTTTCTTTTTATACATTTTTATAATTTATACATTGTATCTAAATGTAGTAAATGCATATATATGCTTATATGCTTATATATATGCATATATATAATATACTATAGTGCTGTTGTGGAGCCTTAATATACAATTCAACATGCATGTAAGAAAGATTCATTTTCATTGGATTCATGTTCATAATGACATGTACGGTGGTCATATAATGTGGCGCTAGTTTCCAAAAAAAAACTCTTTAAGACCTTGACCTCTGCACTGTTTTCTTCAATTCAGCTTTCTCTCCATCTCAGGCTGAAAGAAAAAGAAGAAAGAAAGAAAGAGAAAGAAAGAAAGAAAAGAAAGAAAGGCAGATGAACTTTTAAATTCAAGAGGGGTGGCGATGTTGCCACGTGGTGGAACACTGTTGCAGCATTAAACATGTGTTTTGTGACCCCAGCAGGTTGCTGGTTGGGAAGGGTTGTGGGGAGGAGGATGAGGGGGGGGGGTGGGGGTGTTGCTGCAGCTGAGAGCATCCAGCCTATTAAACAGCAGTGTCACACTCTCCATGAATGAAGCACTGCCGGTGTCGTTTTTATGGCTTTTTTTAATTACATCTATTTTTCTTCCCTGCTTCATGTGCCTCGCCTCGTCATGCCCCTGATATCACAGAGGAGGCACTATCTGTTATGGCCCAGAGCCTCGCTACAAGCAGTAAAATGTGTTTTTATTTATTACTTTTTTTCCCTCCATCATCACTTTATAGTTGGGGGAAGCTCTTCATTTACAGCTTTAGTTCATGGGCAGTGAAAACTGTGCTTCAAGGCAGGTGGCTGTTCCACATTTCCAATCAAGTCTCCTGCTGCTGCTGGAAAGCCTGGTCTGTCTGGGTCTCCTCTTTCACCAGCAAGATGAATTAAAGATAGTCTTATAGGCACTCTACACCATTTAGCATGAAGCTCATCCAACCGTATGGATGTAATAGCCATGTCGAACCCCATTACATGTAAAAGATTATTATTTTTTTAATGTTTGTGCCCCTTAACCGTATGGAAAAACGAGACTGTAGTGACGTAAAATAGCATGGAAGAATAATGACATAGCCTAGCCACCCAATGTAGGTGATTGAATTTTTTTATTAGGTGTTGTCACATGACAGTACTGTGGATTTGTGAAGTCTTTGGTACAAAATGGATCCGAGAGTCATTAGGCATACAAGCACAACTGCTGCAATAATGCCACCCAAAACCATCTCTTCAATGGAAAAATCTAGACAAAGCATGGTTGCAATAATTTAAGACACTGCAATGGTACCATTTCAACAGGCCAAGTACACACATTGACTTTCAATACAAAGCTACTCATGAGGCTGAAACGGGTGATGCATCACATGTTAACATTCAAATCTGCATTCAGCATAGCCAGAACCTTTAAAAAATGTTGCTTTCAATGTGTGTGTGTGTGTGTGTGCAATCTTACTTGGCAATTCCTCGATTTCAGGCGGTGCTTCTAGCGTCTCCTGTACAGGTCTATCTTGGACAGTGATAGGACCTAGGGAAGCTTTGCCTTGAAACCTTAAACCTGCAGGTTAAGAGGGGGAATTGTTGTGCAATATCATAGCGGGTACTGACCAACTGGATTTAGACAAACACTCTGTCCAATGGTTGCTAGCGCAACAACAATAGGATGACCAGGATATGATACCATCAGAGGTGAGGCTTCTGCCTTTTCTCACGGCACAGCTCGAGTCACAACAGTCACACACCGCATCCCTGCCATCAGCAGATAGCCAGCTGCAAGGGGATAGACGTCAGGGTTATGTGGGTAGACAAAAACCCAGCAGTTAAGCCAATCTGTATGAAGTGTGGCAAACCTATTCCTTGCAGCTGAAAATGAACATCCTTTGTGTGCAGAGTCTGTTGGTATTGAGGAAGAGACTGCCTTGAGATGACAGGTAATGTAGATCTGGAGTTAAAAAAAAAGAAACAAACAGACTATGTGTTACCCAAGTTTGCACACATGGTTATTCGTTATTCGTTTCAGTTACTGACTCTAACACCTTAGATCCTGTAGACATTTCTTGTTGCCCACAGTATTGGCTTACAGAATTTGTATCCTGCTGATGGAACCTAAAGGTTCTCAGCTGAAACTGTAGCTTGTTGTCCTGAACCCGTGGGAAGTACTGAGATTTAGATCTTGTCTCCTGGGCATCAGTAAAGCATCTGAAGAAAGGAATATCATATATTTCAGCTTCACAGTTGATGGATATCCTTTCTATAGTGGTTTTGGAGGTAGGCCAGCCATCCTTATACAGACCCATAGTTCTCTATGAATGAGTATCTTGGGAGGGCGTCTATGTCAGGGCCCGCAGTGGCTATGCAGCTGTCTGCAAACACCCGAAGAGCCCCATGGTGAGTCTGCAGAACAGATGCTTCCATGTTCATGACATCACCCAGAAAGTAGATGCTGGAGGGCCTCTCTGACTGCCAATCATCTGCAGAGAACATTTTATGGTGAACATTTTACAAATGTCCTCAACCAATAGGCAGATTTGACATTGTCAAGCTGTTCTGGAATTGAAAGCCCTTTCATATTCGCATCCCAATGAATGCATTGCTGGTTGAAGTCGACTGCAGCTGCCATGTTGGAGTAATACAGAACAAAGAATAAAACATCAAACATATATATAAAAAAAATCTCAAAATACTGTGATCAGGGGCTGCATCTAAAAATTAGAACGAGGAATCGACTACTTTCCATACCAGACATTAAATGAAGGGAGAAGATCAAAACCTCCTCTGTCTCTTTGCTGGAAGCATGAGGCATCCATGTGCGCTTCAAAGTACTGTTGCTGCCAACATTGTGTTTCCTGCAGGTGCAGTTCACACAGGTTTTAGTGTTTGTCTGCAGACGTTGTAAATGTACAAAACATTTGTATGCTTTTTCACCAGCACAACTTTTACTTACAGTATATTGCTTATATGCATTACATGTACTACAATACAAATGATTGTGTCCTCAGGGCCAATGACGTAAAAAGTATTTCAACTGTTCCATGACTAAAAGTTTGATGTTACAGTACATTTTCTTTTACCTGGGATAGACACACTGTACAGCAGCTGCAGCCTCATTGGTTCTGACAATGGAAGTGCCCAACAGTGGTCTTGGATTGTATTGCAGACTGAAGGCATAAATGAGGCCATCCTCAGCTATCTGTCGATATAGTCATTCATTCACTGACCTAAACAACGTTATGTATAAAATTACAATAGTCTATAACGGAACATGTCATTCTCAGTTATTTGGATCGGAAACATCCTACCGTGACTTTACTGCTGCATCCCTCAAGCGCTGACTCGAAGACCAGGATCTGAGTCTGATTGTTGTAGCCCGCTGCCTGGCAGCCTCCCAACGTGAGGTCAGATGGTTCGATGAGCTGGCCGTTCCCTAGAAGGTCTCTGTGCACTTGAACATGAACTGATGACTCCCTGCACTCCACCGCAACAGTCTGAGGTCGTTCAGGCTCCGGATGCTCAAAGGTTAGGTCAGTCTCAGACCCCCCAGTTACTACGGTCAAGTTGGGGCCTTGTAAAGGGTCCCTGAAACCATGTGACTGATGCCGTTGATTAGTTTCCAGCATCCGTCTTTTCTCAGATCCAAGTGGAGACTCTATGACTGGCCTCTGGGGCTTAGAATGTTCTCTGGGCTGACCCAATTTGTGTATTTCTGATAATTCCTCTGTATTTCTGATAAGGCCTTGCGCAAGAGCTGGTTTCTCAAGTTCCAGTGTGTTTGAGCCTTGAGCGGCTGGTTCAGGCTGGAGTAGAACTGGTAAATATCCTGTGGGTTGAAATTGTTCTGGTTTGGCAGATCGGACCAGACCTGGACCAAGCCTCTGTGGCTCAAGTGAAACTAAAGAGATGTTCTGAGTGAGTCCATTGCCTTCCAGCTGCTTAGTCTCTAACATGACTTGGCCCAGCTCTGACAGTATGGGAGGCTCGTTGTTGAGTTCCCGAAGCAGTAGAGGCATGTTCCACTGCCCGTCACAAACCAGTCCAAAAGAAACAAACACCACGCATGCAGTGGGAAAACTCTGCATAGCCATGATCAGTTTTAGAAGAGAGAGTTGGTGCAGGGTCCTCTTCCTTAATTGATCCAAATGATACCTGGCTCCTCCCACAGGATTAACCCAATCATGGTGCACCTGGGCAAGTCCAACTCAGTTGTCTTCAGTCCAACCAGAAAAGGCAGCTTGGCCTGACTGAAAGTGGTGGAGTCTGAGGGCAATCTACAATAATTATTATTTCAGCAAAATGTTTTTACTTGAATGTTGTGGCTTTTTTAATTGTGGCGTTTACATTTGTTTTCTCGTGTTGTATTTTTTTAAGCCACCACACACATGTTCATGCTGGCTCTGGTGTTTATTTTTCCCTCATGACCTCCCCTGTCTCCGTGCCCACATGGCCTTGGTTGTATTTCTTTTTTATTTTCATCAAACTTTTTAATCTTTTTATGATTATAGCAAAATAGAATGTCACTGAGATCGTAAGACAAATAGATGATAGGATCTTAATCCACACAGAACTGCTCACTGCACATTCACACATATCACATCTCTGCTTTCTTTTCACTGTTTATGTTTCAGAAAAGCACAGTTAGAAATGTACAAGACCTCAGAGACAGAAAGACAAACAAGATAAAATCTCTTTTTTTTTTTCCCCTGCTTGGACTAAATCTCCCATACATGCACACACACACACACAAACGTATGTGCACACAAACATACACAAAGCCCTCACATTTATACACACATCTACACACACACACAACCCTTATATTCATACACACACACACCTCAGGCATACATTTTTGCCCCCATCTTATGATGTCTCCATAACAGTCGTTGCCACTCACCCAAATGTTTTATTACAGCAGGACTTCATGCTTTCTGAGCAGATGAATGGTGGTCCATGCTGGTGCCCGGAGCTCCAGGAGCCATGAGGCCTGAAGCAGGCAGGCAGGGGGGATATTTGGTCTGATAAATGTTCTGTCAGATGCCATTGACTGTAACAGCAGACACAATATGCCCCCCCAGGATGCTTTGCAAATCTGTTTTCTCTATGAGCATTGTAACTTGACATCACGGGATGTTTCAGTGTTTGTGTGATTTATTTTTACATTTCCTGATCAAAACAATCATGTATAACTGCTCAGGTGCTCATATGCTCATATGGGGCTGGGATTACCAAGCCTCGGAGATCACAGCTTTTAGATGACTTCTCAAGTCAAGTACTGGTTTAGCAACTGCATGTTTTGCTTTTCATACACTATGTTTGTATGTTTCTACAAATCTCCAATGTATCCAGATTTTTATTTCAAACTTTAAACAAACAAAATAATAGATCTTCTGCATAAGCTTAAACACCCTGAGGATTACCATTTTATTCCAGATAGCTAATTTCTTTACTAAACATTAAGATCTAAGCAGCACATCACTAGTTCCAATACCTGGACTGGGCAACAATAATATTCCAGAATAGATTATTGATCATTGATTATTGATCACAGTTTGGACTTTGATTTCTTTTGAGCTCAAAATTGCAAAATCCTGACTGGTAAGTCAAGCCATTCCATGGTTATTTCAATACAACTTAACCTATCGATAATATTGATGCAATACATTTAAATGTGTCGGAGGGACTGCATTGGTAATCATAAAAGTTAATGTTCTTATTCTTGTACTTATTCTTCAGATCTTATTGTTATACCCAGGGATGCAAGGAGCCATTCAGAAGCTACACCTCCTGTGTGTGAATTGACAGGTGGTGCCCCTTGGAGGTACAGCTATGAACACACACAAACACACAGCACTATCAGCACTACTGGCTAGCAACGACATGCCTGATTCTGCTGAGACTGTTTACAGCACAGCTGGAGCAGTGAGGTAATGTGGAACAGTGTCCCACATCCCTCTTTCCATTCTCTCATCTCTCTCTTTCTCTCTCTCTTTCTCTCTCTCTCTTCCACACACACTCACACTCCATACTCCTCTCTCTTCTTTCCTCTCTTTTTCTCTCCCTCTTTCTTCCTCTCCTCTAACTGCAACACCTGGTCTCACACCAGACAGCCAGCCGACCAGTGAATCCACTTGTGTTTGGCAAGCTGCAGGCTGTTGGGTAGCAGTGCTGCTAAGTGTTTAGTAACCCACAGAGAGATGCTGTGGCTGCCATTGCTAAAGGCCATGCTGTCACCGCTGCTGACTTAACAACTGTACAGTGATCATGTGCCTCAAGACCAGCTGAGATTTGATCACAGGAAATTAACCCTGATTTTGTTTTTGGTCATTCAAGAGCAGATTTGCTAATCAGAGGCAACTGGGACTGAACTCTGATCAGCATTGAATATTCAAATGTGTTGAATACATTTTGGAGAGCCGAGGCCCAGGCCCGTGAGTGATTTTCCTGTCACCTGGACGTGACATCTGCGCCTCAGTCATACAAAAAAAGAAAGCCCATCACATTACAGCAGAACAATGAAACAACAACAAGCCCCTAACTGCTTTGAAATGTGCCACATTCATTCAGTGTAATGCAATAAAGGCTTTATGGTAATAGCCCTGCTGATATATAGGCCCTTTGGCGGCTTCTGATGAAGATTTCTCTTTTTCTTTGTCCACTCATCCAGTTTGAGCGTGTGTCGCAGACTGGTATTGAATAGTACGATGAGCCGCGAGACAAAGATAGGCAAATGAAAGGATGGGTCGTGGACCCGCCGACCCCATACCGATCACTTCCTCTTGTTCCGTTTTTGGCGTAACTTAGTTAATGGAGGCTAATTTGGCTCTCGGGGAACTCTCATTTGGGGCCCCGGGGGTGGGGGAGGGGCTTTCAATGAGGGCTGGCGACGTCTGCACCCCTGTTCCCAATAAGCCGGGCCCATCTGCTCGCAGGGACGGGAAGCAGATACCCACCACCACCACTTACTCCCAGCACACACACACACACACACACACACACACACACACACACATACATATGCACATGCACATGCACACCACACATACACAAACTCTGGAGTACCAGCTGTGCCTGCTGTAGCACACTACTCACCGAGTTACTGAGACAGAGAATGACAGCTGTTCAATTTTATTGGGTTGTCTTTCTACACACACACACACATACACACACAGAAAAACACAACCCATTCAGTATTAAAGTCAACAGTGCTTTTGTCCACTAGGGGGCAATGTCTACCGTCTATGCTTATGGCTGACCTCAACCACTGGGTATGTTTTCATTTTAAACAGACGGCCATCAAATGGCTTGTCATTACTGCGTGTGTGTGTGTGTGTGTGTGTGTGCGCAGGCGGGCATGTGTGTGTGCAGGCTCGCTGATGCGTAAGCTTATGGTGACAGACACACCAGTAGATGAATACATGATCACATAAACAGGCGCCCAGCACATGAACAGCAGGCAATATTGTCACTGCCCTGGCTCAGCCGCCAGTGCAAATGGCTTGATGTAGAGGGTGCTTTGGTCTAATGACTAGCTGCAGAACTCTTCTGCTTCTTTATGCCCACATACTGATTTCACAGGCAAAATGGCGAGCCAGAAACAGAGAGGCATGAATACTAAAAAGTAAAATATGCATGAAGGAGAAGTATAACTATGAAAAGGGAGAAAGAGAGAGAGAGAGAGAGAGAGAGAGAGAGAAAGAGAAACAGGGGAAGTGAGAGAGGGAGCTGAAAGAAGGGAACGAAAGAGTAAAAACGCAAATTAGGCTGACCCGCCGTTGCAACATGCTGTTAAATGCTCTTTGAGGCCCGCTCCATTTCAGCACATGGGAGATAGATTTCAGTGCAAATGGTGTGCGAATGGAGGTCTGGAGGTCCCAGCATGGTGGGTTTATGCCCAAGTTTATTATCATTCAGCACGGCCCGGTGAGCAGAGCAGAGCAGGGCAGGGAGAGGTCTGGCCAGGCTCCAGGCTCTAACCTTCAGACAGGGAGCTCATACTAACCCCACTAAATATATTTTTGACTAATGCTTTTTTTAAATGGAGACTAACAGTAAACGATAGGCTGGTGCTTCCATGTTTTCAGATGAGTGGTATTTATTCTATGGTTTTGGTGTTTTTTGAGTGAGGTATTTAATCGTGTGGAATAATGCACTGTGGGGTTTTTTACCCTTTTTTTCTTTCTTTTTTTTGAGTTATTTCCAGTGAAACCCCAAGCACATCAGCAGCAACTGTCTCCTCACGTCGTCACAGTGATTTATCTGGCTTCTCAGCAGGCAGGCTGTAGCTGCATACAACCCCCCCGCCCCCAACCTCCCTCCCAGCAACGGCCACTGCCATCGCCCCCCACCATCCTTTCCAGTAAAAAATTAACTGTGTGGTGCCTTTCTTTAATCTTTTTTTTTTTTTTTTTTGGGGGGGGGGGGGGGGCAGAAACCCACTGAGGAGTGGAGGGTATGAGGTAGAACCACAGACAGGACGACAAATGTTTTCACTGCGGTTCAGGTTCTTCTGTAGAGTGGTTTGGTGGAGAATGAGGTGTGTGAGTGTGTGTATACGTGTGTGTGCGTGTGTATGTGTTGGGGGTTGGGTATAGTGTATAGGAGGGGCGTTCGTGAAATCTCGCTGATAGACGCAGAGACTGGTCCTTCCATTCAGTAACCTTGGCCCGTACTGGTCCAGCCGAGACATTTTTTTTAGTTTTTTTTTTCTTGTTGTTTTTCCAGGGTTCCCAGGGCTGGTTTAATCACTCGGTGGCAGGCCATTTAGTAGGAGCTTGCATCCAGTGTCCTGGTGCTAAAAGATTGGCCTGATTTTCCATTGAGATAGCAGGCCGAGGGGCTTGGAAATGGTGCAAATGGGAGTGGTGGTTTGAGGGGGTCAGCACATTCCTGCAACAGTAGGGGTCCCCATATGCTCAGGGTATAAGGGTAGCATGGGTCAGAGAGAGGGAGAGCAAGAAAGAGTGAAAGAGAAATAAAAAGAGAAGGGGAAAAAGAAAGGGTTGTGAGAGATGGACAGTTAAAGAAAGAAAGACTGAAACGGGAAGTGAATAGGATGGACAGACAAAAGAAAATGAGTTACTGGAGAGATGACAGATGGAGAGAGAGCGAGATATGGAGAACGGGAAGAGAGAGAAAGCGAGAGAGCGAGTGAGCAAGAGGCAAAGGCAAACACGGCATAGAACAACAGAGAGGCCCGTTGCCAGGCGTCTCCCGGGGAAACAGATGGAATAATAAGCAGGCCATGTGATTCACGAGCCTTCAGTGGCCATTTCCAGCAGATTAGTTGAGAAGAAGGGCCTGCCTGTATTTGTGGGTGTTAATGCACTGTTATTAAAGACATGCATCATACCACGTCCCTGCAGAACAGACCACACACACACATGCAATCACACACACACACACACTCTTTCTCTCCCTCATACACACATACAGTAGGTAGGTAATTACAGCCACACTCAAACATGAACACATATGCATCCTCATACACATATAGTTTAAACCACATATATAATGCACCCATGAAATGTACCCCTTTATCTATTCAATCACTTTTTCTCTTTCTTCTCTGTCTTTCTCTTCTCTCCCTCACTCTCTCTCTTTCTATCTCTCTCCTTATTTCGGTCTCTCTCAAACAAGTCAGCAACATCAGGAGCTCTGTCCCCAAGGTACTGAAGCGTCATATTGCAAGGTGCTCAATGATGTCAGAGGTTTCCTACCAGGGGAGTTTTCTCTGTACTTGTACTTGCCCCGGAGGCTCTCGGTACAGGAAAGAGACGAATCTCACTAATTCAAAGCTATGAATGTAACTATGATCGCAGTGCAAGTAGGTGGGAGGGTTGAAACAAAGGTTAACGTGCAAGCGAGCCTCAGCTACATTTGGTTGTTCTTTCTCACGGTTCGTACTGCATCTCTGTCCTGACATGATGTCACGGAAACCGTGACACGGAGATCTTGGGGTCACACTGAGTGACCTCTTTCCTGGGCACCCTTACACTACAGTAAAAACAGCATTTGATTGACAGCTTGTGTGTGTGTGTGTGTGTGTATTTGTGGGTGTGTGGATGGGGGAGTAAGGGGGCTGGGGTCCTTGGTGACCCAAAGAAGGACACTTTGACCTGGTCAGTGAACCATAACTTTAGTTTCTCACTCTCTTCCGTCCTCTGTCAGCAATGGTAAGAAAAATCATCAACTAACATCTCTTTCACTCTCACTTTCTTCACTCACTCTCTCTCTCTCTTTTCCTCTCGTTCCCTCTCTCTCTCTCACTTTTCCTGTGTCGGCACGGGTATGGTAATACAAGCATGTTTCTGACCGGCAGTGTTTGAGCTTTGAAAAAAACTTCTTGTGCCCTTAATGTGACAGAGACGGATGGCTGGTGGCTTCCCTGTAGTGAGCTATTCCATATGTGTGTGTGTGTGTGTTTGGAGAGGAGTGTGTGTTTGTGTGTGTGTGTGTGTGTGGTGTTCCTCATGACTGGAGACTTGTTAGTGCTGTTGTTTATTCGCTTTGGTTTCGCGACATGTAGAGTATTTCCTGTCATGCATAAAAGAACGCTGTGCATGACACACACACACACACACACACACACACACAAGGAAAGGCAAGGCAAGGCAAGTTTATTTATATAGCACATTTCATACACTAAGGCAGTTCAATGTGCCTTACAAAGATAAAGCCAAAGAACAGTGAATAATAGAAAATAAAATGACAAAAATGATTGAGACAAAAAAGCAAACAAAACCGATAAACACACACACACACATATACCTCAGTATGTTTATGGAGACACACACACACACACACACATACACACACACATACCTCAGTATGTTTATGGAGACACACACACACACACTTATAAGCACAAAAGCACAAAGTACATGCACATACACACAAAGTTTTACTGAAATAAGCACACACACACACGCACACATACACACACACACACACACACACACACACACACACACACCACCAATAACCTATACTGCCGGCCAGAGGGCTGCAATCTCCTCTCCATGCTATAGCCCTCAAATGATTGCCTCTCTGTCATTAATAATTTAATCACAGCCATTTTGTTTAATAAACAGTAGGGCAGTGATTTATCAGGAGCCGACGTCTAATTTCATTGCCTCTGGAACAAAGCGGATGTGTGTGTGTGTGTGTGTGTGTGTTGGGGGGGGGGGGTGCTTTGTGTGGATAAACAGTGTCATTATTCCTTTGTGCACTGTATTGAATGTGGTCGCTTGTATATGAGAGCACGGGTGTGCAGAGATGTGTGTGTGATGTGTGTGTGTGTGTATGTGTGTGTGTAACTGATGGGTAGTGAGGGAGAAATGGACATGTCGCAATTGTTCAAATAAGTCATATGTGGGCCTCAATATTTAAACAGGAGATTTGGTGTTACTGTAATAGACCGTAATGTAGCCAGAATCAGAATTAACTAGCAAGTGCTGTGTGCCATCTGTGTTTGTTTGTGGTAGTGTGTGTGTGTGTATGTGTGTGTTTGTACACCCGCATTTATATCCATTTTTATGTTTTCATATCTTTTTTAAAAGTTATGCAGGTGTTTGTTGATTTGAACATGCAAGTGTGTGTGTCTGAGTGTATGCTTGCATGTGGTGTGTGGGAGGTATGTGTTTGTGTGAATGTGTTTGTGCATTTGCCAGTGTATCTGCACCATGCCTGGGTCCAGTCTGCTGTCTCACTAGCCCAGCTAGGCTGATTGAGGAAGAGGGCCAGAGGTCCTAAGGGGACTTTGCAATCAAACCAGTAACCCACCCCCCCTCCAACACACACACACACACACACAAACACACACATACAAACACTCATACATACATACATACATACATACATACACACACCACCTACCCATTGCACTTTCACCTGCACCTCCGACCACCTCACCCTGTCTCAAAAGCCCCACCTTGTGCTGTAATCAGTCGAGACAAATCCCTGCAGGCATCTCGCTGTTTTTCGAAGGCAATTCTTGCTGCCTTAATAGCGTCAGGAAAAATGAAATGGATGAAATGTGTAATGGGTATTTTCCTGTTTGTGTGTGTGTGTGTTTGTGTGTGTGTTTGTGTTTGTGTTTGTTTGTTCTCCTCCTGTCTCCTTATTTTATTATTATTGTGCCCCCCACCACACACACACACACACACACACACACACACACACACACACACACACACACACATACACACACACACACACCAGCCCTTTGTAATAGCTTTTCCTCCTTTGTGCTTCTTGCTGCATCGGTAATGAACTCCGCTTGTATACTTCCCCTAATGACTCTGGCTCAGAATAAATTGTCCCCTATGGAGGGGCTATAGATCACGGGCTAGTTCAGGGCCCTGAGACAGTCCCCGAGATTAGCCAATAAGGGTTGGTCTGCAGATGTCCGTCTGTCTCGGACATTTCCTCTCCCTGATTCAACCCTTCCCGCCGCCGTTGAAATGTCACACACACACACACACACACACATGTGTTTGTGTCTGGACATGAACGCAAAGAAGACGGGACTGCTGAGGTTGAGTTTGGTTTGATGGAATGATTTAATCACGGCTGTGAGATCATGGTTGGAGCGCGTTCAGAAAAGTAGTAATGCGACCGCAGTGGCAGGCGTAGTCACCGCTTGCCCGTTAGGTGGCTCTGTTGAATAGAGGAACACAGCGGATGCTTGCAATGACAATGCAATGACAATACACCCTTCCGCAGGCCTACCCAGTCATTCACAGATTCTTCATGTTGTTTTTTTTTTTTTTGTATGGCGTAAAATACTTCTATTTGCGACCACTAAATATGGATTAACAAAACCAATGAAGGTTTTAAGGATTATTATGTTAGTCATGATCACATGCACTCTGAGTGCATGAGGCGGTAAGGAAAAAAAAAATCTGATTTTTGAAATGTGTTGGGGTTGCAGGTCTCGAAGCTTAAACAGTAATTAATTCAGAACAGGCTGTGGTTAAATACCAGATTAATTGTAATACCTCACACTAATATGTGTTAAAACCATTCATGCTGCACCAGCAGTAACTTAAATGAATACGACATATCTGTTACAAATCTATGGTGAATTAGATGCATTTACTGGATGGGACACTCTGAAGAGCTACTTCAGTGACTCAGGAGAGAATCAGGAAGTGTGTAATTTACTTTAAAGATGAGATTTTGTTTTCCAAGCCCTCTTTCATTTGCTTTAGGATGTTGACATTCGCTTCATTATCTGTCATTGTGACCATGGCCTGTTGCACACACAGGATGGCATGCAGTGATACATGTCTCTTGAGGCGGGTGCTTGCAGGCATAGGGGCGCCGTCAGTCATGGCCCTCTTCTTGCCAGGGTGGCAAAGGGTGCTTTTTTTGGGGGGTGGGGGGGTGGGGGATAGAATTCTTGTCACCTGGCAACATGACACAGATGTTTTGTCAGGAATGTTAAATTGCCAAAAAAGATAGCTGTGAGCGGTAGGAGAAAAGCTGCTGCCGAGGAGAGCTGTGCTCAGATTCTCAGTTTCTATGGCGATTGCAGCGAATGCTCACCTGAGAAAATGGAGCCGTCTCTCTCTCTCACTCTCTTGTCTCGCATCCCCCCCCGTCTCCATCCCCGCTGACAAGCTGTAATTACACAGAACAGCCACCTTGCCAGTGAGCACCCTCCCCCCCATACTTGTACCAACACCGGCACTGATCTGGCCCATGTCTGGGCCACATCCAGCACATCTGGTCATCAGAATCAGGCTAGCTCTGGGCCCTCATCCAAAGCATGCTGCTGCAAAGTGAAGGGGTGCCTCCCTTATGTTATTTCCCCACAAATGCAGCAGGGAGACAGACAGGCAGACATACAGACAGTCTGATGGATGGAAAAACAGACAGAGAGGCAGGCAGGCCAGTATCTCCCGCTGGGTGTAATGGGCCCTTGTGTGCACCCGCAGTGGGGCCAGTCGGAGTGGAGAGGCCTTGCAGGTCCGTCTGGCCACTGATTGGACACTTAAACAGACTCACCTCCTCTCTTTAATCCCCTAATCAAGTCTGGAGATCACAACCTTTAACTGTGGTCATGAGGACTACGCTAACATAAGAATGACAGACTTGGGCTGCAAGTGGGTTGTTGCAGAGAGAGAGAAAGGAAAAGTGAGGGTGAGAGTATGAGTGAAAGAGTGTGTGTGTGTGTGTGTGTGTGTGTGTGTGTGTTTGTGTGGTTGCATAGAGAGCAGAGTGTGAGTGAGAGAGAGAGGAAGATGGAGAATAAGTAGTGTGTGTCTCTGTGTGTGTGTGTGTCTGTGTGTGTGGCCAAGCGTCTAATAAATCTGAGAAGTGCATTGCTTTAATGAATTCTCCTGCTCCCCCGATGAAGGCAGGCACCAGACCGACCACCAGCATGTCGCTGGGAATTAATCACAGAGCCGCGTCCTAAGTGGACTGCGTTAATTACTCCGTCTAATGCAGCCTTCGGAGGAAACTGATTGCAGCAACGCAGCCCTCGCACTCTGACTAACATGCCGAAAAGCCAACTGAGTCTCTGGTGGATATGGACTGAGAAAATAGTTTTGCTAGATTGGACCACGTTAATTTTGCTGGAAAATATGCAGCAAATTTGATCATTCCTGTTATGCAATGCCACTAGGACTGAAAAAGTTTGTTAAGATTCTCTAGATATATAACTATGAACATTTTTCGTTCAGGGAGACTAGTTGGTGACTAGTGGGTCTGCATTTATGTAAGTTGAAACATTTACTTTAACATTTGTGTTTGAATGTTGATTTAGAATTTCACTTACTTATTTTGGAATTTGTAATCATTTTGGTTGATTTTTAAAATCTCCTTGTAAGTTATTAACAATAGTTTCCAGATGATGCAGATTCATCAGTGTTATTTAATGTTGACATCATGTGAACAGAGAAGGAGGAAGTGTTGTCATGGTGATAAAAGCATAAGTATTGAGCGATTCATTAAACTGTTGAACTGTTTGTGAACATATCCATATTCCTCGTAGCACATTTCTTTTGAGGATTCCACAGCACCTGGTTTATTAACAGTCATTAAAAAAGTCATTCATTCTCTCTCTCTCTTGTGTATTTGAGTAAAGCATATCTTGTTTTTCTCTCGCTGTTCTTCTCGATTTCTTGTGTGTTTGAACATCCCCACCACCATCAAGCTGCTCAGCTCTCCCATTGCAACCTCTTCACCACCTGCCAGTCCAACAGGAGGGCGTCTATTGAATATCTTTTCCAACTCATTTTTAGGATGGGGCCTTCGCTGAACATTTAGCTTTTCAGTTCGCTGTAATGTCGGAGCCTCTGTGGTCAAACTCAGTGGTGTCGCCTCCACAAAAATGGAGGCATCACCGTGAAAATGTCCACAGCATTGGTATCCCATCTTTACAGACCATTACCTGTGGCCATCATATATGGAGCAAATAGCAAACAGCAATCATTGCCAGTGTGGCTTATGTAAGTGCCTCGCCTTGCCCAGAGTGGTGTGAGGATGCAGTCAGAGAGCCTGCAGTCAGGGCAGAGAGAGGGAGAGAGAGAGGGAGAGGCTGCAGGTGTCTCTGCTTTCCTCCCCAGCTCCCTGACCGGGTGGTGAAATGAGCTGTGCTGTGCTGCAGTGTCACCAGCGTGAGTGCTTGAGGTATCAGATGGAGGCACAAAATGTCAGCCTGGGAGGGGAGGCTCGCTATTACTTGTCTTGGCTCCTCTTGTTAGTGTCTGTTTGTGTGTTAGTGTGTGTCTGTGTGTATTTGTGTGTATGTGTGTTTGTGTGTGTTTGTGTGTGTGTTCCCGTGTGTGTGTGAGTATTTGTGATAATAATAAGGAAGAGGTGGCAAGGGTTGGTTATGGGTGACACTGGCAGTGGCAGCCTCTACCTCTGATGCATTGTGGGAGTTTTCGGAGTTCTTGCCTGTTGGACAGCTTAGTGTGCTCTGCTCAGTCACCCACATCCAACCCTGAAACTTGTGACTTGTGTATGTGTTTTCACTTGCTGGTTTTGAGTCTGTGTGTGTGTGTGTGTGTGTGTGTGTCTGTGTATGTGTGTGTGTGAGAGAGAGAGAGAGAGAGAGAAAGAGAGAGAGAGATGTGGGTGTGTATATGTGTTGCATATGTTGCATATGCTCTGTAGTCAACCCCTGTGCTCACACACTCTTTCTCTCTGTCCTGCTCTGAATTCCTAACTAGGGCCTCCGACTATTGACAAATGAGGGAGCCCCGAGCTGTTTTTCACCCCACAACAAAACACACAACAGGAACAAATGATTCTTGGAAGCAGCTAGTGGAGAAATCATTAAATTCTAATGATAGAGTGGATCACTGCAAGGAACAGCCTGGAATATTGGAGACAGCGAAGGAAGAAAAGTAGTTGCTCGGGCCCCTAGTCATTGACATTTCAGAGATATTTGCCTTTTAAAGATCTTGACATTTCAATGTGGCACCTAATAATATCACTGCAATATGAATGACGAGGTTGACTCTCTGCTGCTTGGGAGGTTAGAGATATCTTATGCGGAGAAGCGAATATGCATTGATCACACAGCTGTGGCTTTCCTGTCACTGTTGGCGTCAGTGTTCAGATCTTTGTGCTTAGTCAAAAAGACATTGGCTGTTTCTACTTCCTGCATACAATTTTATAGAGAGACTGTGATGTGCCCTGGTGAGATTTCTATATAGACTACTGTATATCAGAAGAATAAGCTCTTATTTTAGTAGAGTGTGCTCACGTAAAACAGAGCCCTCATTTTATTAAACAATCAGTGAAATGAGTTAGTCTAGTGTGGATTCTCTTGACAAAAAAAGTTTTGCAGTGACACCAACCAGGTTGTATGCATTAAGTTGTATAGCAGCATGCTATTCAGAAACAGCAATTGATCCTATGCTTTATTACTGACTTTTGTATGATATCTGCAGATAAAATCAGAAAGCCTATCTTGTGTATTGGTGTATGTGGATTTTTAGACCTAGACTAGACCTACTACTGGAAATGCCTTAATTAGTTTGACTCAGGTCTGACTGCCAATCTTCCCCAGTTTCAGGCAGATATTGACATTTAGCTGAAACGTATATGTTTGTGACTTGCCCAGTGCAAAGGAACATGTTGCGGTTAACCAGTGTCTCCAGATCAGACAAACACTGGAGATGGCCTGCTAATGCCTCTGGGTATGTCATCATTATGTTAGGACTTCCTGCAGAACTGATTGCACTGTGTATTGATCAGACAATTGAATCCTCATCATTTCAAGAAGACAAATGTTGAGCCTCAATCCACACACTGAATAATGACTAAGTAACTGTAGTTTACTCCTAGTTGTTGTATGCTAAGATGTTTGATTGGTGAACTGACTGACTGACATGAGAAGCGACACGAACAGACAGCCTAACCAGGAGGATGTGAGTCTCTGTCTTGTTGCAGTGTTCTGGCAGGAAATCAAGATGGCTAAATAAATAAAAACTAATTCTTGCTCTACGGGTATCAATGTACCTTGGAGTTGACAAAACTCACAAAGAATTAAGAATACCAGGATAAGTTTCATTTTGGGGCGTTTTTGTCTTTAATAAGACAGGATAGTGGAGAGACTGGGGACCACTGGGAGAGAGAGGGTGAAGGGTGATGGTCATGGACATGACCTCAGGTCAGAACTGTACCTGGTTCCCCGGGTCCCCAAGTCCCTGATGCCTTAGTCAACTGTACCACAGTTTCCTTTTCCAACCCCAGGATCTCTCTGTATCAGGTGTGGTTTATGGTGGCCATCGATACGAAAAAAGGGTCTAATACACACTCTAAAATGTCTTCCAAAAAAGCCTCTCTGTACTGAGAAAAGTGTTCTATTAAGTGGAGAGCACATTATGAAAGTGCTCATGGTAAGAAAGTAGACAAAAACATAGGGTGGTTATGTTTTCAGAAATAACCACCCAGAGCAGGAATCTTCTACTTGAGAAATTCTTGTTGTGAGGAGAAGCTTTTTGTCTGGGCCTGGTTTTATCTGATGCCCAAAATCTGTGTGGAGATGGTTCAGCTTGTAGCAATAAACACAATAAATCTGAATTATTTCATTATTTTCAGCGTAATGGCTTTTGGGATAGGTGTCATCGATCCCATCTCACAGACTAAAAGCATGCTTCACCATTTGCAGAAATTATAATCGTTGATCAATGTGTGCAGCTCATCAGTATTCAATTTTAATTGATCTGGCAGGGAGGATGCAGGAAGTGAAAATTGGCTTTTTTTTCTTTGAGGCGGGGAGAAAATGTTGTTTCCTGTGGTGACAGCACATCTCTCAGTTTTTCAAAAAAGTACTTGAGAGCCAAACCTCCATGCAGATACAATTAGTTGTGGCACTTTTTTTGTTTGTCTGGCATCGATCTCAGGAAATGGGGAGCGATGGCACACAAGAAAGCCTGTGCTTGTTGCACTCAGTGTTTTAATGGGTGTGCTAAATGATTGCGTTCTGATGAGGTATTGTTGTATGAAACCTTTTTGGAGAGATAATTATTCATTGACTCTCACTGTGATCCAATAAATAAATAAATAAAACAATGGCACGCCACAACAATAGCTATCAGAGAACCAAAAATACCCTAATGTGGCTTGCCAGATTCTCTAATTATGAAATGATTATCATTTAGGAGATGGGTAAATATAACCTACTTCCAACTGCGTCTCTGACCCTCTGGCATCGAGCATGAACATTTTTCCTCCTTGCAGAATTGTCATATCTGGCTGTGCTGTCGCTTGAAGTAATATCCAGTAAGTCATTTGAAACTACAAGGGGCTTGTGTGAAAAATTCTGTACATAGCTTGTGCAGGTTTGTGCTTGGGTTACTGTGGATTGCTCATAACCTAGGTGAACCCATGCTAGATTGTTCAGGCATTGGTGCTGAATTACACTGAGTGCCCAAGGTAGTTCTATATCCACTCCATGTGTTTGTTTTAGAAGTCTACTGCTGCTATATCCATAGAGTTTGAAATAGTGAATTGCTGTGAAGTTCTAATAAACAAAGATACAAGGATATTTTATTGTCACATGCAGGGTGTGAGATATGCAATGAAATTGCATTTGTCAGCCTATACTGTGCATAAATTTATAAATTCATCCCATATGATGCATATGCTGCTTTTTCACAATAAAAACAAACAAAAACTGAAAATTCCTTGGCCATTGTCCAGTCTTGGCACTTGATGATGTGATGAGAGATTATGTGTAAGGTTGGCAGTAAGGTGCTGTGTGTGGGTTGAGGCAATGCTAACAGACTAGCCTTTCTCCAACACTCTCACAACACCGGTCATCAATCATGTTGTAGTTTTTCGTTGGGATAGGCTCCACCCTCGGCTGCTTCAGTGTTGGCAATGAATTAGTAATTATAACCAAAACATTATAGTAACACCAGTATTTATTAACCATTAGGGGAGTGAAATGAATTGAGTTCTTTCATTAACAGGGCATGAGTGAGCAAACATTAAGTAACATGGATAATGCTTTATTACGGTTGACTACTGAACATAATAAATGTTGGTCGTGTGGCCTTTTATGCAAAGTATTACCGGATATCAAAGGCTGAAGTGCTTGCATTCCAAAATTGACGGGGGGAAAAAAAGCATTTTCACTGTATCGCATGGAAAAAATTCAAGTCCATTTATTGAAATAAAAAAAACCCACACACCCACCCTCTGGCACTTATAGTATGTCTCTCCACTGCAATCATGTGTGAAAGGGCTGTGATGGACTATGTGTGGATGGTTGAGCAGGCTTGGTGAGGATGAAGCTCTCTCTCTGTAACTGCAACACTGCTACCATTAGAAGAGAGCACTGTATGTGTGTGTGTGTGTGTGTGTGTGTGTGCGTGTGTGCGTGCATGTGTGTGTGTCTTTGTGTACCCAGCCTAGCAGTCAAATTTTTTTTTTTTTTTTGCAGGACATTGGGGCTAAAGGCTAGTGCGGACTGATCCTGGGCCAGCTGCACACAGCAAATGAGCCTTGTGATGATGTAGCACCGTTGAGCTCTTCTCTTTCTCTCTCCTCTTTCTCTCGTGTTCTTCTTCACTTCTCTTCCTCCTCCACTTTCTTCCCTTCTCTCCCTCTCTCTGTGGCATTGCCCTCTATTTCTCTTCCCTTACAAATCTCACTTTATGTCAGATAATCCAATGACAGCCAATTTGCTTGGGGGATATATTTTTATTTTATATGGTACGCACATTATTTATATATTTACTTCCTCCATATTTTCTGAAAAGGCAATTTGCTTGGAGCAGCACTGAAGGAGGGAACATTAACTGAGGCTTCCATGGATGCTCCCCCCCCCCCACACACACCTTTTCCCCCTCATCCCTTCCAGATTAAGATGACCATGGAAGAAAAAACGTAATCATGAAAGTGTCACATTTCAAGAGAGGCAAGGAGCGGGGAGGAGAGAGGTGGGATTCGGGTCAGACTTTAAAGTGCCTCTTTATTTCTCTCTTTCTCCCCCTCTCTCTCTCTCTGTCTTTCTCTTCCTCTCTCCCTCTCCCCTTTCACCTCTTTTTCTTTTCCATTCTCTCTCTATCCTCTCCTGGCTCCCTGCAATATTTCGCAGGTGTGGGTGCTGCCGGAGCTTTAATTTAAAGCCACAGTTCAACACCAGGAGCCAATTACAAAGACATACAGATAACTCAGCAGAATTGAAATATTTATTCCTCACGTCTGGGAGAGAGGGAGAGAGGCAGCGAGAGACAGATGGAGGGAGCGAGAGACAGAGAGAGAGAGAGAGAGAGAGAGAGAGAGACAAGAAGACAAAAGGAAGAGTAAAAAATGTGCTTTATTCCGCCAACTAACTTGGGCCTGTGCATAATGAGATGCATGAGGGTGGTGGGCAGGTGGGTTTTGCACACAGTGGGAATAGAAAAGGTATTGAAGGTAAGGTCAGGACAGGTTTTTATTGGCCGGTATTAAATTTGGCTGGAGGAGTCATTTTGAGAACCTCTAAGACCTGATGGCACCTGGCAGCTTAGAGACTCAAGACACTGCTCCACTCAGAGTTTCAATCAGAGATATTATCCCCCCCCCCACCACACACACACACACACACACACACACACACACACATACACATGCACACAAACATACACACACAGACACTTACATAGACACACATAGACACAGACACATTACTACAAGCCTAGCATATATACACACAGTACATGTGTGTATGAAGACATGTAAACGTCTATAATTTGCAACTAATAACCCAAAATATATAATATGGAGTACATATTTCAATGCTCTGAAGCACATTCTCTCCTCTGACACATATCCCTGATCACAAGGAAGCTATAACAAGTCCAACAGCTGCATAATTCACAGGCCTATTGGGCAGGAGAACACAGGAAAGAGAGAGAAAAGGAAAACGGGCAGAAACATTGAATTTTGGGGCCAGTTGAGAGCTATGGCTCTCCACCAAAACACACTAAGGGGAGAAACGATCTCTCCAAATGGACTCAAATCGCAGAGAGCAATTTCATCTCTTTTTTTATTTGGAAGAACAGAAAGAGTGTGTGTGTGTGTGTCTGTGTGTGTGTGTGTGTGTGTGTGTGTGTATGTGTGTGTGTGTGAGAGAGAGAGAGAGAGAGAGAGAGAGATGGACTATCTAGCCAGAATCAGAATCAGAATCTAGTCAGGCTCTGTTTATTTTGCACCCTCAAAAGTTCTTCATTTGGGAAGGTGAACCCGCTGTGGGCCCCTCTCCTACTGGTACCCAGAAAGTGCACCCTGATTTTGTGCTTGTACTATATGCATAGCTATGATGGTGATTCATTTTCCTACCATTCTCCATCTATTTCTTCCTCTCATTTCCTGTTCCTCTTCAAATTAAGGTAAAAAATCTCCCAAAATGAACTCCATAGATGTGATCTGCATGTGCTAACCCTAGCCCTGTGAGTTTCTGTGTGTGCAGTATTTGTGTGTGACTCTGGATACACCCTTCTGTTTGCAAGGCTCTCTCCTCTCTCCTGTGTAAATGTGTACCATCAAGTCCCAGACCTCTGACTGGACAAATATGTGCCAGTCAATTTGTGAGACCGACTAACAGTATATCAGACAGTCTACAAACAACACCAATCTCCACCTCCCAGCCCCAACCCTTGTCTCCAACTTCACAAAGAGGAAAGATCAGTGTGTTGCTCCTACATGCTTCCTTTTCTGCTGTCAGCCTCCAGAATGTCGGATGGCCAATCCTGCGCTTCAAAGAAGCCAAGAGAAGGGTTGGGGAAAGGAGGAAAGGAGAGGGTGGGTGTAAGAGGATCATTGGAAGGGACGTGCGTTTGTGTGTGTCTGGCTGTATGTGGTGGCTGTATGGAGGTTGTGTGTGTGTGTGTACATGGGTGTGTCTTTCTGTGTAGGATGTGTGTATAGGGGCAGTGTTTTTGTGTCTGTCTGTATGGAGTGAGTGTATGGGGGCATAGTGTGTGAGTGTGTTTGTGTGTGTGTGCACTCAACAAAGAGAGGAGAGAAGACATGAGTCACACCCTCTAATCTTTGTTGATACCACTCCCTCGTTTGATGTGTCCATACGTACATTGAGGGCTTTTCTCTTCCCTCTCCTTTTTTGGCTGTGTGGAGGGTATTTGTGTTTGATGGGATTTACGATAGGGCTAAACTTTGCATGGGAAACAGAAAGGGGGTTCTCTGATGGTGGGTTTACACCCAGCGCCTTTTTTCAAAAAGACTCAATTTCCACTTTGATGCTGTTCGTGTACAATTTCATCACTCAGCTATCTGGGGAGGTGGTTAGGCGCAGAGGAGGGCTTTTGGGGTGCATTTCTTGCTGCTGTGACACGCACAATAATGGTTAGCCATGTGGCTTTCTTGAAAGTAGGTGAAAGTATTTTTTTCCTGGATGTATGAGCAACTATAAATTAGACTCAATCTACTTAGGCACTTAAAGGCTATTTTTAGAAAGCAGAACAGATGTGGAATCAGTAGTGTGTCATGGACAATCTAGAAACTTCTGTGTTAGTACAATGTAGCCACACCAACATTCTGTAAACATTTAAATCTGGGATAGGGTGGGGTTAACACAAAAATAACTGAGGTAACACCACTCACTTCTTTTTGTCTTTATTGGCTTTCTCCCAATAGCTAGACATGTGCATTGGGGTTTCTATCACAATTGGAATTGCAATTACAGATTACAATACTTTCATTTCTGAAGGGATTTCAATTTCAATTTCAATTCCTCTGTATGTCTAGTATATTTGGAGAAGTTGATAATAAAGCTGACTAGATCTATTATTTATGCTGTGATTTATGAGGTGGCAGCATGCAGTGTGTTGTCAGTCTGTTTTTGATGATGTATGTAAATTATATTATAGGTGTCCTCCTCAAAGTCTATAAGGGGAGATTTATGTAGGTATGTATACACAGGAGAAAAATCTTACCCTTTCTTTTTGTTAATAAATAAAGGTTCAAGCATCGAATTCTGTTTAATTAACACTTTTAATCACCTGAAGTTTTCTGCCACAAGTACCAGTAATTGCACCCTGAAGTAGAACTGTTTCGATTAGATTTCGTCTCTCCCCCTGGTGCTACCACTCAGGTAAAAAGGTCATTCTTGTTTTGCCCTGAATGCTCAGAGTTTCATTTATGTAATTATTTGTTAAGAACTTTGTCCTCTGAATTGTTGAGGGTGAATTTATATATATTTTTTCACTAACTCCTTTTTCATCTTGATAGGCTCCTTAAACTGCTGAACAACTAGGGGGCGATGTTTACCAGCTATGTTTGCAAAGGCCCTTTTCAGATTGTCTCTTATTTCCTTCAACTATCCACTATACCTTGAGCTCGCTGGCAAAAGGTCAAGGGTCAAGGTAAAGTATAAAGATGAGTTCACGAGGACTTAGGAAATGACAACTTTGTGTGAGGATACTGTTCATTGGGTATGCTCTGGAATGAAAACCTGCCACTAAATATTTTGCATCTTATCTTGCACTGTGAACTGGCTGTAATTAAAACTATTCTCGCAAGTTCCCTGTCTGAGCCCTTGAGAGTTCAGCTGGTATTTGGTAAGTAGAACCACGGGTAAACCAGGTGGGTCTTGGACAAGACAAAACAGCTTACGCTTTGTACTCTCCTAGCCAAAAAAATGCTACCTTGAATGGGATGCCAGTCTGGGCTCAATCCAGTGTGTTTGTGCTTTTGTGTGCCAAGTCAGTCTTTAGGTACTGCCATGTTTTTGTAATGAAAAGAGGAGCTATTCTTGACAGCCATTCTCTTTGTGAGGCCACTCTACACATGAAACACTGGCTCATGCAGTGTGAGAAATCTCAGATTCTCATCCCCCTCGTCTCAAGTGACAGGAGGTTGGTCAACAATAAGCAGGTCACAAACACAGAGAAAATGTGCATGAATAAATAAATAAATAAATAAACTTATTTGTCACAATGGCAACACAGTTCCAATTTCAAATTTCTGATTGTTTTACTGAGGGGTGGTTGTTGATTAGACCACTCTGCTTTTAGCTCACACTGTTTTCATTGGGGAGGTGTTCTTTCTCTCTCTCTCCCTCTCCTCCAGATCGTTATCAGTGGTTTGACACACACACACACACACACACACACACAAGACCGTCCAAGGCACCCACAGAGGGATTACCAGTGGCTCTGGTGGCACAGAGGAGCTGGGGAACAAGCTCTGAGTGACCCGCTCGATTAATCCCCTCTTGTCGAGTTGAGCGACCAGTCAACACCTCCGCAAACACACATTCAACAACAAGGCCTGTTGTGTCATCTGGTGATATTATACACACTGGCGCCCACCCATTTCACAAGCCAAAAAACGTTTTTGAATAACATTGGTTCACAATTTGATCAAATATTAGTCTGTCCCAATACATATTTGGGAGATAATGCTAATAAAATGCAGTAGCTTTCTCCCATCAGTTTCTGAATTTGTGCTGGGTGTGAACTTTTACAATTCTGTTTAGATACACAGTATAAAAGATAGGGGTAATTAGCCAGGCTGCTTTTCTGTTATCTCCCACTTACCTGAGGCAGAATCAGCAGATCAACATGCCCGTGTATGCACTGAACAAACCTATAACAATTCCGATGAGGTTTGCAGAGACAAAACAGAGCAGGATGCATCATAATTTGTAACAAAACATGCAAAGAAGTAGAGATAGGTCTAGTGGCCAAACTGAACTGCATAGCAGATCAGTATGTGAGAACCACGGTAGAGGGTAGTCCCAGTGGAAGGGATCTGTGGTCAATCAAGCATTCATCAGACTTTAATTTTGTTATGGCTGTGCTCAGTGATCCGACCCCCTAAAGGGTTAATTGTGATTCTCTTTCAGAGGGCTGAGCCATGATGAGACATTAGACTGACAGGCGATAATTCTGATTCTATTGTTTTAGCTAGGGAACATTTATTTTTTTCTCTCTCTCCCTCATACGCATTCTCTCCCTCTCTCTCTCTCTCTTACACACACACACACTCTCCCTTTCTCTCTCTCACACTCTCTCCCATACTTCCAGCTTCCAAGAGAACTGCATGCCAAATCACATATCACACCCCTCCTCCTACTCCCACCACTGAAGTGCAATGAAAGAATCCTCTCCAAAAGGTGGTGATGGAGGTGTGTATGTGGGGGGTGGGGGTGTTAAGCAATGAGACAGGTCGGTGCTGCATTAGCATTTGCATAACTTAATTGACTGTGTTTTGGAACGCTAAATGTCATTAGCTCTTCCTCAGTCACCAGCAGATGAAAGATGCGTGACGCTGACCCCCGACGAGGAAGGAGATAGACGAAGAAGCTAGCGTGCATTACACTGAAAAGGTCTTTATTTCAGGATGTTAATTGTTTTTGGGATGAAAAATGTTATTCGTCTACGTTATCGTAATCACTACCATTTTTCACTCTGGGGTAATAGTCCCTCCCTTGGCAACCGCTGGGATTTTTGGAATGCTCTAACGGTGGAGTTATCTGATACTATGGTCAAGTAAACAATGGCAGAATCTTTTAAAAAATGGCAGAATCTTTTCATTTTGCCACAAATGTTCTGTTCATCTTCAGGGGGCCCTCAATATGCCACAAAGCCTTGGGAAACACACATACACACTACAAAGAAAAGCTTTCCTGTCAAGAACTGTGCCCTTGTGCCAACTACAATCCACAGTGAATGGATATTGAACAGAGAATGCAAGAATTTTCCATGGCAGCCAACACACCCTAACCAAACATCAGAACTAAGAACATATTGTGTTCTGTTTGGTTGTTTTTAACAATATTGCTTCTTAATGTGCCAGAAAAAAAAGAGCTTGTGGTATTGCAGGGTACATTTTACAATATACAATGCAACCATCTGGATCACTTGGATGTCTCAAAACTTTTTTGTTTTTTTGCTGATTAGAATTTGAATGGATGGGCATGCAAGCATTATGTGCAAAGCAGAGACAGTTCAACAGTGCATTGCTTTGACAAAAAACAGAAAAGTGACACTAGGCTAAGACAAATGAAAAATCAGGCTTAGGCTTCAACTCTGCATTTAGTTTGCCAAAGTCTGACTGATTTGTTTATTTTCCCCTCTCATCTATACAACTCCATTAGTTTCAACTGAGTAAATGTCCAGTCACTTTTAAGAAGGGACTGGCAAGGATGGAGCATCTCTCTGATTGATTGTCATCACTTGGTACATAGCTGATGAGAATGAATGCAACATGCCTTGATATTCACCCTTGTGAATGCAGCTGCTGAATGCTATCAATGCTGACAGTACTGTGTGTCAGATAAGGCTATTAAAATAGAAGAAGAAGAGGTAATGTGAACATATGGATGATTCAGACATTGTGCTGCTGCCACTACTGTATCTCTCCCTGCCAGCTCAGTCAGGGCGTTTTGGGCGATGATGAATGGCTGATGTCGGCTAGTGTCGTGTTGGAACCAGCGGGACGTGGCAAAGTATCCAGCTGTTTGCAGCGACCCTGTCACCCCCCCACTCCTCTCTCCTCCTCCCTTTCCATTAAAGCTCATCTGAATCTAAGCGAGCCAATTTCTCTTATTACAGCCATTACCTGTACCTTGTTTGCTTTAGTTGTAAATGCACTCTATAATTGCCAAAATCAATGTTAGAAGCTCACTTCAATTAGCCAGGAAATTAGAAACACAGTTACTTTCCCGTTGCCATGGTTTCTGGAAGCAGGGCCTTGGAGAGCCCCTAGCAAAGTGTTTTCTTGCTGTAATGAACTTTAATTAAGATGACTTCCTGCCAAAATGTAGTTTAAATTGCGGAGCTCTTTTCACTCGGATTAGGTGCGAGAGAGGTAACAATCGGAGGGAACATGTTTATGTGACAGGGTGCTAATTTGATCCATTAGGTGCAGGTGTGACAGGGAACGGATTCTGAGCCTCCGTACATCACGTCTTCAGAGAGTGGGTCTTCTCATTAGCACCTGTCACCATGTGAGGCACTTTCTGCATCCTCTTTCAATGCAAAAGCCCTCTTAGTGCAGTGTCTGAAAGAGGAAGTGCAACATTCTTTGATTAAGAGTCTTACATGGCAAGTGTGGGGAGAGTTCATGGAAAAATGTGTTTTTGTCATGAATGATGAGGTTCATGAGTTCAGGTAGAGTAACAGGTACAAGTCAAACAGTGCTGGCAAGGCAAATAATATATATTGTTTATTTACAGTGCAAGCAATCTCTTGCTACTGCAGATAGAAAAATTATGAAAATATTCTTTATAAACTTTTGTTTATTATATTGTGGTGCTAGTTTGATAAGAGTCATTACTACCATATATTATAATATTTGCAAGCCTATACTTTGACAAGTCTCAAGCATCAAGATTTTAAGTCACTATTATAGAACTGAATGCAAATTTAGATCTTATCTAAAAAACACAAACAACTTTTGCACTGTAATTTTCAAAAGTTGATAAAGCTCATTACCGTTTCATTTGCTGTGGTATATTTCTGTTTTTAGAGGGGGAGTTTTTGTTGTCTCCTCAGTGTATCCAACATGATCCAGCCTCTCTTTCAGTGTTTCGACAGAAGGGGGGATCTTACCACGGAAGCATTCACTGGAGACATTACTCATCAGGCCCATAGCTGTTTTCCATTTCTTTGAAGCATCATTACTCCATGGTGATGCTATGTTCCCTTGCGTAATTTGTTAAGAGAAAAAAAAACCAAAAAAAAACATCAACTTGTCTTTGTCAACACCGTCTTCGTTCGTTTTGTTTTCTTATTAATTATATTCAGAGAGTGAAAAGATCATATTTATTAATGTAAGATGCTATACCCTCAAGTCTTCTATTGATCTCAGTGTGGGTTATGCACTGTGGCCTACTGGTATGTTGCCCATTGCCGGCAAGGGACAGTTGCATAAGGTCATGACTTTGGGTGTGTTTAGCCTTAACCTCAGTGGTAACCTCACTGTTTAACCAGCCTCTGGTGGGGCCTTTCATTAGTGGAAGCCAGACAGCCTTGCCTCATTCAGCCACTGAAAGAAGTGGGTAGGCACTATTTTCTCCCTCTCCTGGATGGATGGTGTGCCTTGAGTGACTGATTGCAAGGGGATGTAATGAAACAAAGACACCCGTGTCTAATCGAGTTCTAAACAGAGATTTACTCAGCCTCCCACAAAGACTTTGTCCCATCCCCTCCCCGGCAAACACATTTTATTGAAGATTTTGGCCATGTCCTTCAATTTTCAAGCTTAAAATCACACACATTGATGCTCACATTGAGAGCTCCATTTAGTGTTTTATTAAGTGAAACTATAGGACACTTTCCTAGGGGTTAATTACACGATGAAGAGACAAAACTGAAATTTCACAGCTTCACTCGTCTCCCGCAGGTGCCAGCTAAACACATCCTGTCTCTTGGCTATGTATTTGTCATTGTTCTATGTGAAACAAATTAATAGCACATCTTGGATGGCCGTAGTGGAGAATCCAAGCTCCTGGGGAGACGGAAATATGGTTGGCATGGAAGGCAGATAGCACTGTGACTACAGTCTCTCATCGTAATTGGGTTTTTCCAAATAATTTCATACCACATTGATGACTAAAAACAATTTCCCCAAAGCTTGAACATTTTTAATTGACAGTAGACTTTTGACACAGTTTTCCTTAGATAAACTAATTTATGCCCACTGAGTAGCCTATGTACTTTTTCCCCTACTTTGTGTTGAGATGTGAAATATCTTTTCTATGTTGTTTTTCTATGACTGACTCTTTTTTCCTCTTTTTTCAATCCAGACAGTCAATTGAAGAGTTCAAAGGCTGGCCGCCACAGCCTCGCACCAAACATGGCTGCTGTTTGGCTATCTGATGGAAATTGAATTAGGGTTATAACAACACTGGTTTGCTGTCTACTGAACTCATTTCACTGGGAGACAAAATAGATGACATGGTGCTCGGCATGTTTGCTCAGCGCTGTCACATCCTAGTTCCTATGACCTCGTCTCTCTCTTGTGGGCCTGTGTAATGAGACTGCCCCCCCACGCCCCCTAAAATAATATGCCTGTGGTGCCGACCAAATGCTTCATGTCTGCTGTCAGAGGCAATGGATTAAATGGATCGGGCTGCTCAGTCGCTTAGGAGAGATTTATGAAATGGCCTCAGCAAGCTGAACTGAGCTGAAGCTGGACCAAAAGCCTGCCAACGAAGAGCTTACGCAGCACAACTGACATTGAGACTTCAAGTGGAGTGCAGTTTGCTACCCCCACCCTCTCTTTCTTTTGTACACAGATCTGGTTTGGTGACTCTCTCCTGCTGTGTGCTTCATTGCCACTTGGTGTGTTGAATTAATGACTAACTGCTAGTGACACAGTCCAGCATCCCCACTGCTCACAGTTTACAAGGTGTGATGGTTGCCACAACACCAGTGCTGCTCTCCTGGTAACACTCTGCTATAGCTGGTTGCAGATGCAAGGGCCATACTGCCACCTACCCTATCTGACACTAACAGACTGAGACCAATTTGGATACCCTTACCTTGTGGCAAGGGCTACATCGCCACCTACCCTTTCTGACACCAGCAGATAGAGATCCACTGGTGTTACAAACAGGATGAACCACTTTTAAACTCCTTATGCCATGTCAGCCAAATACTTATGGAGCATCGGGGAAGAAAAAAAAAACACATTTGGTTCCTTCAGGGGTCATTTAGTATTTATATAAATATTTGCCACATTCCATCCAGCATAACCACCAGACTTCCTGCATCCACTCTCTTTGTCTTTCAAACCATTTAGAAGAGCACTTAGGCAGTAGAATTATATGTCAGTCATAAAATGATTACAATGCACTGTGATAGGAATGTAAGGCTGTGTGTATTGCAGGCTGCTGATTATGTTTGCTGGCTGTTGTCTGTCAACAAAAGCCACAGATGACATTTGTGGAGAAATCTGGCAGTTATACATTGGGTATTTTTATATGCTGACATCCTAAGCAGACAATTTCAATCAGCAGGGGGCTGTCTTGCCTCCTTGTGATGACAAAAAACATGTTTGTTGTGGAGGAGAGAATCAGCAAGGGACTTCACCATCTTATTGCCTCTCCTGAATACAATTCAACCCGCTGGGATATAGTCATTGATTAAGCTTAAGTGTCACTATTGGGCTCAATCATTATCATTTCTTTGATACATTCTGTACAAAACTACCAGAAGTGAGTCTGTAGCAAAAGCTACTCGTTTTGAAATGCCTGGCTGACAAACCTTACCTGCTGAACAGGTAGAACAACTAACAGCAAATAGGATACCCTCCCGCCCAATGAAAACGCATTTTTTGAAAGTGAGAAGCTCCTAAGTATTTGAACAATCAAAAGCAGAATGCAAATTACCCTTAGTTGCAGATAAGATAAATTCAGGATCAGTGTTCACACTTATTACTGCACCTTTTGAAATAAAACCCATGAAGGAGTCCCATGACAGCAGCCATTTTCAGACAAAACAAAGTTATATATTGTGATAAAAATATACATCCTTCATGCTCCCTATAATGTTTACTATATTTACATATAGTCTTTGGTACCAATGTCTGGGTAAAAAACTATCTGTGTGACTTTGAATGTTTGTAGGTCTACAAATCTGTGTGTGATTGTGTGTTTCTCTTTTGCACTGATTACTTTCTATCAGCAGGAAGCCATTTCTTTTCTCTCTTTTGCTCATGCTGAGGCTCAGGCTCCTGTTTATGTGGCCTTGCTCCGACCCTGCCAGGCAGAGATGGGCGCCCATTGCTCGTCCCTTCTCTTCCTGAGGCTCGCTCGAATCCACAGGCTATGTGGTAATGCTAATGTAAGTGCAATGAGAACCCATTTGGTTGACCAGCGGGTGCTCATTGAATCACATGAATTGAATATGCCGCTGTGGCCAAAGCATTGTGGCGCTAGCTACTAGGCCTGCTAAAAATCAGCCCCCAGCCCTGGCATGGCCTTGTTAGCTGTTAGCGCTCTATGCTATTACAGTCTAGGGAGGATAATGGGCTTCATAATCTCAAATCGGCCATGGACATACTCATTTGAAAATGTGTTGCTGGAGGCGTTGAGGTAAAGTAGATGAAGCATTATGGGAAAGGGAAAGTGAGTTGGAGGCACATCTCTGGATTTGTTGGCATGGCCGAACCGACAGATGGTAGAGGCCTAAGAATGGCATTTAGGGTATTCTGGACACTGGGATAAAGAGGGAAATGGGGTGCTGGGCAGAAGACGAAGGTAGGTGGGTTTGCTGTCTTAGAAATGGCTGATACATTAAAAACAGATTAGAATGTCCAGAGAATGGACAATGATAGTTGTTCCAGCTGGCTCTGTGAATTTGGGTGTATGTGTTTGAGTATGTGTGTGTGTATGTGAGTGGTTCGTTCTGACAATCGTGAGCGAGCTGACAGGTATGCTAATTACCCCTTGCAAATTTGTGGGCATGGCATGTATATGATGCTCAAACGCAACTGCCACACATCACAATCAGAAACAGACAGATTAAGGTTTTCTGTGTATATGAGAAAGAGAGAGAAAAAACAGAGGGCAAATGACCGCGAATGGAGCAAACTGTTTTATAATTGGGTCACTGAGTTGTTTAGGGTTTTTGAGGAGAGGGACAAAACTGGATTTCAGGGTGGTCTGAATAATGAATTGCTACTGCGAGGCTGATGACAAGGGATAAACTGAGTTGAAAGTGGGTCACATGTTGGCATAGCTTAACAAGAAGTCTGATTTTACATTTGAAGCATTATTTTATCTCAGTTTCTCACGGCAATATCTTGTATTGTGATTAGCCGATAATATCACTGCAACAACGTCAAACATCAAACAGGCTACAATTGTGCATTCAGAGAGTGATTTTTTCAAAGGAACAGTATTGTGTATTGGACCTTTAAAAATGCTCAGGCTGACATCTCAAAAGTATAAATAAACACATACCTACTGTAACTGAATGATTATAGCTTACCCTTTCATTTTTTCATTCAGCCCATTATTGTGTTGTATAGCTGTCCATTTTGTGTGTCTTTTCTAAAAAAACTGAAACAATTCCAGTAGTTAACAATGTTAATCTGAAGCGTGTCAAACTATAACAAAAAACTGTTAATTAAAACTATTAAACAATTTATTTGTAAGAGAAAGGTCAGATACCTAAGCAATCTGTTTTACCAAAATGTTCAGTCAAAACAAATATCTGTAGGATCTGATGTGATGCCATGCAAATTCAATCCCCCAGTGGTCTCTGAAGTCATATTATGCAAGGAGTTGAGAGGTAGGCTAACCACGTCAAAAGTCATCGCTTCCACAGTGTGTCATTTTGGTTACATGCATCAGTAAAAAGCCAGAAAAAAGAAAACTGTATGGTGAAACACTGAAACCTATGTCAGGAAGGATAGTTGCAATCCCGTTTGGCAGGTGTCCTTATCGTCGTGCATGAGTGTTACATCACACTTGCAATCTCCAGGGTGCTGTCCATTCTCTCAAACAAAGTTGCATCGGAATTGTTTTCATTTCCATGCTTGATAGTTTTGCCAGGTTGTTGGAACGCAAACTGCTAGGCTGTGTCCGCAAAGATAACGTAGGCTTATAAGCAGACTATTCAAATTTCGTTTTAGAAATAGCTCCCATCTGACTGGATTGAATTTAGCGTGAACTTGTAACTTGGAGGACAAGGAAGTAGAATCTTCGGAATTCCACAACTTCACCTGTCTTTGGGGGACCTGTCCTTGCTGTTGGCTACTGAGGAATACTAACTTTACCGGTGCAATATAGGCTACTGCATGTGGATGAAAGAGGGAATACGGCAGACATTTCGAAGCTTATTAAGTCCTTTTCGTGTTGGTTACATTGTTGCTGGGACGTCTCTGTGTTTTGAACAACTGCATTTCGATATGATCTAGGTTTGGCTACTTATCTCTCCAGAGTAGTCAACAGCTGGTTCTGTTGTAGCCCACAACAATAGAAACTTCCATCTAAGACCATCTAAGAGTTTCTCGTGGTCACTTCTGTGGCTTCCGCTTTAGCCATGCTTTGACGGCTTAGACATTAACGTGATAACATGGGTGAACCCGAGTGCGTTTAGCCTAGGTTACCGCTAAACTGTTTTGGCCTTGATAACTGAGCTCAACATTTCAACTTTTTTTCCCAGGTAGCTCTCAGTGTTAACATTAACTTAGATTAGTCGACAGATTCTCGGAGGCTGACTAAGCCTCCTCAGTGACACCTGTTGTTCTTCCGTGGGCGTCAGGTAGCAGTCTAGCTAGTGAGAAACCTACACGAATGAAATTGGTTTATTGTTGGTACCCATGTAGATTCTTAACAGTTCCAAAGGATATTGGATGTTAAAGGCGACATGAAAGTTACAGTGAACTTCGGAAGAACTGGCGTGGTTGTTCCCTGCAAAGATGGTTGGATTGTACGGGATCTTATTGAACAGGCTACCCAAAGGTACAGGAAGATTGTCGAACAGGTAAGTTTTTTTGATGTAGCCTATCAAGTTATTGTTGCTGGCCTATATTAAGGTTTGTTTTAATTGTGCTTTCACTCCTGTTGTAACACTTTCGCTGTAACATCGTCACCGTATGACATTAAATTCTGACGGCAATTCAAATTTAAAAGTAGCTTACACCTGTAATGGGGCGTGGCTACCGGTCTCCTTCCCTATTGTGAAATAGCGTTTGATTCTAGATTGTTTTTATACAATTATGGACACATTAGGCTGACTTTGAAGGACGTGTGGTTATAGATAGTATTGTAATGCAATATAAAAACTGGAGAAATTCAGCATAAGTTGTTAGAGGCAACCTTATTTAGTGCCATGGTACCCTAGAACGTTACATTATGCCAGTGCAAGTAACCTAGCCTAAGGTTAGGCTAAAATACATACTTAGGCTATTTACTTGTCGTGGAAGAAACTGACCAATAAATTCAATAAAGTTTATTGGTTGCATAAATTCTTGATCAGCTGTCTTTCTGAGACGTGTGGAATGCTATAGAGGGATAAGGCGGGCTCTGCATACCTGTTCTTTTGCTTGTATTGCAACCATCAATCTGCAGTGCAGTTTTTCATCAATCTTTAAAAGTCTTCCAAGAAAATGAACCGTCTATCTGCTAGTTTTCTGGTAGTTTTCTTTACTGAGAGAGTCATTCTTGTGAATGATATTAGACAGGGTAATATGAATGAAATGGATTATCTGGTTTATTGAAAGGTTTCATCTGCTGAGACCACAGGGAAATTAGTGCCAGGATCGGTATCATGAATCAGTCTGTAGTCATGTGAATAATTATTTTATGCAAGTTTTTAATTTAGACCTATAATCTGGCTGTAGAGTTTCTGTAATACCCAGTTTCCTTTCACAGGCTTTATGAAAATAAGCCTGAGGTATAAACTTCAATCTACTTTCTGCTACCACAATGGAATATAAATGCGCGTTTCAGTCGGATGCACGTGACATTCCTACCTCTTATTAGTGAATGCTTGACTCAGAAATGTAGTCTGTCAACCACTGTGCACATGTGTACAAAGCCACTTCACTCATTGAAACACATTCACAGCAATTCACAGTGATAAGATTAAGTGTAGTTAGTTTCTGTAATAAATACAGAGATATGATTTTCTCCAATTAATTCTGACTTTTGTAAGAGCTCTGTCTAGATTCCCAAAGTGAAGCATGTTTGAAACTTTTCCAAATCTCCACTGAGCCTTCATGTATTTCAGTTTTCACTTCATTTGTTCTTCTCATACCTTTCTCCCATTTTAAAGGGATTACCTAGAGTGAATCAACCCGTAGCCCTTTTGTTTCATATTGCTGAGTGCTTTCGGAAGGTATGAGAAGGACAGAATTTGGAGCAATGTAGACCAAATAGTGAAAGGGGAGCCATGCTAAATGATGAAGGGAAGGAAGCTTTCTTTTCTTATGCCTCCATCTGTTAGCACGGTTTCGCAAATTTGGTCTATGTTGTACCAAATGCTGTCATTCTTTGGCCTACTGGCAGTACTCTGGATTTTTTTGCCTCTGGACTTTAAGCAAGCATCTCATTACCTATCTGTGCTGGTTGGTGTGTGTGGAAATCCTATCCCTTGATGTAACCCTGTTACTTGGACTTCCTCATGTTGTCAGAGTTGGACCTTAGCGTCATGTTCCTGGAGGCTTTTTGGCGGCAGTGTGATGGTGCTGACGCACACTGCATAAGGCCTGTTCCATGATGAATAATACTGATGTGAAAGGCTGATGGATAGTCCCATATCGCAGCAACCAGGTGGACAGCGGGTTCTGATGAGCCCGCCTCGGATTGGGCGTCAGCCTGTCAGCCCGTTGATGGTGGGCTTTGTTCCGGAGTGTTCCGTGCCTGTGACTGATGGACGTTATCGGCCCGCGCTTGGCCCCAGCGAGGCCACTGATGTATGAGGTGGTGCCAGCTGTTACGGATGGATGGTGCCCACTCTATGTTGGCAGCTCTATCAGCCTCTGTCTCTCAGGGATTTTCGTCTGGCTTTGGGAGCTGTGTGTGTGTGGCGCACTGTGTGTGTTCCTAATCCAGTCAGGACTGTGTCCCTGGAACTGTGTGGCGTCTAATCTCAAAATACTTGCCCACACCCTTCAGACGTGTCTGTGTTCCCAGAAGATCGATAGTTTTGTCCCCATGACTGGTGTGTTTCCATAGACTTTGATTAATGTGCGGCCCATTCCCATCTGGTTGCCATTTTGGCTATTGTTAGCCTCATGCAGCATTATTTACATATGGGAGGACAAGTCACTTATCTTGACTTCCATATGGAGGCCCCAACTGTAGACTGTTGGCTTATTGTCATTTCCAATGGCTTTTAGATGAGACAGTGGAGAATGCTGTTGTTTGTAATTAGTCGGAGAACCATCAAATAGGATATCAGACAATGAGGAACGTTTTGTTTGTAATTAGTGCCGGAGTCATCAATGGGGATATTTGTGTCAGTGATATTTATTGAGATTTTATTAAATTGATGGCCTGTATAACTGTTGGCAGGCATCCATGTTGTTCAAAGTAGGTTATATTCAAAGTCCAATACTGCGACACAGTTCCCCCCAGAGATTTGCTCTGTTTGTCATTGCTTTGACAGCCTGTGGGCTAGACATAATCTAGTCTGAATAAACAAATGAACCTATTTAAATATCACCCTCTGAAACGGTGCATGTGCATTTGTGTTTTCATTTAGTTTTAAGAGGGTTCAGTAAAGACTTGAGGGTCATGTTTCTGCTATTTTTCCAATAGGTGCTTTTAAACAGGCCATGTCATGTGAGAACAAGAAATGGGTCTCATAACTTCGAAGCCGGCTCTCATAAACTATGAGTTATGTTACCCCTCTCTGTGGACTTGCATCACGTCATTACAAGAGCTACACCTTTTGAAAGGCTTTCCAAACACTGTGAAACCCTCTTCCTCACAGATACAGAGAAGAGCTGCTAATTACAGCATGTCTTTGCTTTCGTCTGAAGTCTCAATAGCTTGCACTCTCTCTGTCGGTTTTCTCTCAGTCATTAATGTTTTTGTCACCCTAATCCCTGAGCGTTTCCTCTGTGAAGTGTAATGAAGTGTTTCAAGGATTATTGTGTGTGTGTGTGTGTGTGTGTGTGTGTGTGTGTGTGTGTGTGTGTGTATATATGTGTATTTGTGGTGCCAGGGCCCTGAATGGAGCGTGAAGCGCTATCCTAATAGTCTGCTCTTGGCATGCTCGAGTAGCGTTGTGGGTCCTCTTGAGGAACGCAAACAATTTTAAAGGAGACCTAATCATATCATTACCAAATAGATGATTATGGCCCTGTAGCCTAAAGCTTGGAAAGTTATCCTTGAAGGAACTGTGGAGATACAATATCATACAGTTGAAAGTGGTCTTATGGTAGTGTCAGTATTATGCGTTCTTGGTTTGATTCTTTCTTCCTTCATTACAGTCTAGCACAACTGGACACCAGTCCCAGTGCTCTCATTAACTTTAAAATGCTTTGAACCGGAGCCAAAATGCAAATTTAGTGCAACAGAAGTAGCGCTGTTTGGGAAGATGGCCAGTTGTCATATTTCAACCATCCCGAAGCTCCTCTTAATATTCCTGATAGCCTTTTAAATGCAGCGATCTCTCTGTCCAACTCGTCATTTCCGTTCTTTTTGCTATTTCAGTTTTCTTCATTGAGCATCTTGCTGTGTGCCTCATGAGAGAGAGACAGAAGAGGAACTTGCTGTTCAAGACACTGTCTGACTGAGGCAAAAGCCTTATCTCCAGTTTGTCCATGTTGGCCTGAGCTGGCATTGTTCTTTTTTTTTTATTTATTTATTTATTTATTTATTTATTTATTTTTGCATCTAAAGCTTCTCTGACAGCCCAGATGGTGGTACTGAGCTGAATTGGCAACAAACAGTGCCAAGGCAGGGGGGAAACGCCCCATAACAGTAACAGTCACCATCAGCAATAACACAAGACTTGTGCACTTTGAACTATAAATACACTGTCTGTGTATGTACACTTTTAAATACACTGTCTGTGTATGTTTTCTGTCTTAATTGTCATAGCTGTGCATGTCTCTCAGAGAGCCATGCTTTTGTGCGCAGTTTGTCATGCGGCGTTTTCTTCTTCCTCTTCTGTGAAGCTTTGCATGCCGGGATGGTTCCGGGCTGCTGGAGCAGAACAGAATACACACTCTTAGCCACTCTGGCTCTGTTTCACCACTGGAACTTTGGACGACACTATGTAAGCATTTTTCCAGACCCACTGAGCAATCACAAAAGTACGGCTCGCTGCATGGAGTGGTACCAAAGACTGCAGCAGCATTTGGAAACACGATGAATCCCTGAAAATGTTGTGATTTCCTTATCTCTCTTGCCTTGACTCATGAAGATTACGATTCCCAAAGAAAATGCTAAGTCTGTAAGTTTTAGGAACTGGTTGAAACCCTGCCCTCCCCAAAGCACCTAATTGACTGAGATAAATCAACTTCATGATTAGCTGATTGATGCTAGTGAAGTATATTCACTATTGGGATGATCTCTGTGCATGTGCTTGCCCAGACACACATGTAGGCAGTGGAGAGTAAAATGTCAAGTTTAGATGACCTTAGATGCTGCAATTATCTCTCTGGTACAGTTTATACCACACCAGGTATAAACCTCAGCCCTGTGTCTCATGCAAAAAAAAAAAAAAACTAATCCGCGTTTTGAACCCTTTCTGCAGTTGACGACGCACTTGATGATTTCAGGAGAGATTAAAGTGGAATGAAGGCAAAAAATGCTTTCCCATGTATAGCCCTCCCCTGTCTTACTAACCTCAGAGATGAGGAAAGTTTGCAAAATTAATGCATTAACCTTGGTTAATAATCAGTAAATTATAGTAGGTATTGATAAAGTCTACAGTGTTGCATGATGCACCGAAAAGTACTTTGATACCCTAGAATTGTAATTGAGATCATTTTGTTTGCCTTGGTATTTCATGAATGATGTTTTAAACAGGATTTCTTTTATTACTGATGTTCATGGTTTTGCCATGCTATCGTGGCATAGTTGGTATCACAATATGAAGGCATGTATCATATTAGTCATAGTAGTCTCATGACGGCATCTCTCAGGTACTGCATTAGTTGTCTGTATTAAGCCTTTGTGTTGTAACAATAGCAATGCAATAGTCACATTATGTCATAAAGGAGTGCGATGGCACACCCCTCTCGTATTCTTCCCTCATTTTGTCACGCCTCCCACAGACTCTCACACTGTAAAACTAACACACAGACACTCTCTGTCTGTCTCTCTCACACACATCACTCACACACACAGACTCTTGACCTGTGCCTGATGTCACAACAGCATCCTGTATGAGTGCTCTCTCGCTCTCTCTTTGCCGATTTCTGAGCTGCCCTGCTTGTTTTACCTGTTTTGAAACCTGCTGGTATTTCAGCTATGCCAAGGACTTCAAGTGAGCTACAAAACATAGAGGGTGGGTGTGAAATGGATATGATCATGATGAGTGTGTGTTCTGTCCTGCACACACTCTCCCATCATACAGTGTTTCACATTTTATTGGCCTGTGGGCTACATGCATTCCACTGTCTGTCCTTGAACTACATTCAGCTAGAGTTCATCTGTAGCCAAGTGACAATTGTGATTTATTTTCACTACCACTGCTTTTAGAGTGCATGAGTGCACACAGACTTTTGTCTTCATCATAGAGAAACAGAAAAGGGACTGAACTTTGGACGAGAGAAAGAAAGATATCTATGCGTGTCTGAAAGAGAGCAATGTGAGAGAGATGGAGAGATAGGGAGAGAGAAAGAGACAGATAAAAAAGATGGATATCAAGTGGCACACTTCCAGAGAGTGACATTCCAACCCTGTGAACTGTTTGTTTGAGGGCAGTGCTATTTGGTTAGTACAGTGCCCCTACCATTGTATGGCTCAGACAGTCTAGTTGATTGCGCCATTCGTCCCTGCATAAGTTATACCCAAAGAAGAACAGTTAGTTCCTTTGTGGATTTTCTTTACCCAAACAAATGAATTTATTCATTTGAGTATTTTTCAGTCGTTGCTACAAAGTCACCGGTTACCAACCTCATTTCAGCTCTCTTTGCGGGCTTTTGAAATCAAGCCCGGCTCTCACTGAGAAAATCTGCCTTGATAGATCATGTGATAAGATCTCACATCTAAGATCATATATTGAAACGCATCTTGCTTTCGCTCATGTGAAAGTATGTCTGCTCATACATGTTTTAACGCTCTTTTGAGATTTAGCTTGACATCAGTCTCTGCTTGTGTGAATCACAGTCCCCTCATTGTGAGGAGAAATAGGAAGTCAGTATTGTGGACCATTTCTCATTCTGCATTGTTGCTAGAGTCTTTTAGGCCTCTCAGAGCCCTCATGCTGATAAGGGAAGTTGTCCCATCCTCCCCACCCCCCCACCCCATTTGAAACAATAGCCGGAATGGCTTCATATGGATTCCGTGTGGTGCCATAATCAAGTCGCACTGGAAAGTGAGCGCTCCAGGAATGCGATGCGTGTTGCTCCGGACCCTCCCGACGCGGAGCGGAGCAAAACGGAACGGAGCAGGCCCGGAGAGGAAACCCACACCCAACCCCACTGCACCTGTGGAGCCTCTATGGCTCGTCTGTGCTGGAAAACCCGGCGCCCTTTGCAACCGATCTGAGAACAGTTACGGTGTGTCACCAAAGGAGCGGATGGCATTGCGCTCCAGCGGTCGTGCCATAACAAATCTGTTCCAGTTGATGTGTTCATCTCCTCATTCGGAAGCATATTGTGTTGCACTTCCCTTTGTGTGGCCCATCAATGCTGGAAAACACAGAGACTCACTGCATCTGTGGTGTGTTCAAATGTACCAACTTAGGCGAGTGTTTGTGAACAGTTTTCAGTTTGGCTTGATGACTTGCAAAAAGTTTGAGGAGGTAGATCTCTCGCACATACCATGAGAATATGTGGGGATTGGGACGAAGGTTTATCATTGAGATGGAGTGTAACAGAAAATCATTTCAATCTAACAGTTCGGAGGACACACAAACGTTCAGCACCATTTAAAGAATTTGAATGCACCTCTGATCTGAGGACAGGTGCAGTGCACCGCCGATATAGTGCATCACATCGGCCTCCAGCCATTCTGCTGTAGTAAAATCTGTGCCATATCGCTGTCCTCTCATTCCGAAGTGTATTGTGCCACACTTCCTTTTTTTATAATGCCTGTACAAGCACTGTACTGTTAGAGTAAAACAGTGCAACAGTTACATGATGTTGCTCACTGCCTTTTCTGACTCTTCCGTAGAGACTGTCTAATGTTAGACAACATGTCTTTTTTTTTTCATTGTCATTTGTCTTGTCAAAATAAATTTGAACTAAATCTGTCAGTTTCTCTCCTTGAGTGATCTGTAGTAGACAGTGATGTGTAGCTATATGATATTTCCTAATTCTGACATCTTCTACTCTTTTGTAATGGCAGTATTTGAACAGATTTGTGCTCAACTCTGTTCTGCTTTTTTAAAAGCTTTAGTTCAGTAGGCAGGCATGTTTTGCAAACACACAAGCCCACACTTGATGAAAAAGAGAAGGGGGTGGGTACATCTCACACGTCTTGTGTTGTTGTCTCCTCACAGGATGGGGAGGTGCGTGTGCGGACACACCATGTGGAGTACGCCGACGGGGGGATCCTGGACCCAGATGACATGCTGACTGACCTGGTGGAGGACCGTGACAAGGTAAGCCATCAAGGCCGCCACTTGCTGTCCTTTCCTGTCTGGGCTGAGCTTTTTATACACATTCAAAAATATGGTTTGGCATATAAACAGTAAGGCAGTACAAATGTCCCACTGAAAGGCATTTTCAGCTATGATTTAATGCTGACTTGTTTATGTGCTTCTCCATCATCGGGAGGTTTGAAACATTTTAGTCTACAGTCGTTCCATCCGGGTGACCATTATTCTTCCTCTCTTCCAGCAAGAACTTACTCTAAACTGTCACTGCCAGGCATTTATTGTTATGACATAATGACTTCTGCTAATGTGTTTATGAAGAAGTTCTCTCTCTCTCTCTATCTCTCTCTCCCCCTCCCCCTCCCCACTTCCTCCATGTCATGTTGAGTTCACATCATGCTTACAGGACATTGTAACGCCATGTCATATTTAGTTCCCTTCACAGGACTTTTGGTGTCTCATTCTCCTTGTACTGTGTTGTCAGGCCCTTTCGGGCTGCTGTTATCAAGCTAAAACAGGGCCTGTTTTTTTAGTGTCAAAAGGAACACTTCCCTTTCCACCCACTCTTTTAAACCATGCCTGGCTGAAAATGTGTTGTTTTAGTATGTGGTGATGTGATAGAGAGAGAGAGATGGGAAGTGAGAGGGAGAGATGGGAAGAGAGAGAGGGAGAGCGGGAGAGCGAGAAAGAGAATGAGTAAAAGAGAGAGAGAGAGAAGATGTGTGTGGTAGAGAGGGAGAGGGGATCCATGAGTGAGAGTGAGTATACACACAGTACTGGTAGGAATCAAGTAGGAATTTATTTTGAAATGGCTGGTTTGGCCTTAGTTGTCCTAACAAGGATCATTGCTTTAACAATAGCGTGATTTGCCTTTTCCATGAATGGACACTGATAACAGATGTTAAAGGAGGAGTTTTATCAGGACTGTGTGTACAGTTCCATGACCGATTGTCTGCAACAATAAACAAATCCCTTGTGTGATCAAGCCCTGTCAAGCTTTAAAAGATGACATTTTATTACCTCTCCAAAATCTTGCCTTCCCCTATTGAGTCCTTTAGAGAGAACCTTTTGTTCTGTTTTGTTTTTTCAACCCATATGACATCAGTTGGCAAAATTGGCCTTTTCAAGTTGAGATGTTTTGTAGTCTCTTTTTGAATGGGATGACTTTATGTGGAATAATGCACATTTTCTCATCAGGAAATATAGTGGGTTTTCCAGCACTCTTGAGGAGCTTCAGGGTCAAGTCAGGGTCCAATGTTCAGAAGTTAAAGTGACTATTTCTTGATTTTCAAAAAAAACTCTCATGCTTTGAGGCCTTCAAATACTAATATTAAGAAGTTTTGGTAATTCTGAAAGAACTCCACAATCTCTCTTTGCCTCTCATTCTCACACATATGCATTCATTGCAGATGCACAAACAAACAAACAAACAAACAAACAAACAAACAAAAGCAAACACACACCGCCAGTACAGCTGCAGGTTTCCATTTGTCTGCATGGGGAGTGTGTTCACACTGCTTTGAGTTGAACTGGATCTGCCCCACTTTCTTTGAAGGCCACTTATTCTCAGCCCTTCTCTTCTGATATAATGTATTCTTATGATGTGCTAATAGATTGCACTGCATACATATTCATAACTACGGTAGCATAAAAAGTGATAAATTACCAACACTTAGTCAGCAAGAGCTGCATAAAAATGATAATGGAATATTCATGCACTGCTGTGCGATGCAATTACAGTTGATGTTTAAATTTGACTAACTTATTTGTTATTTCATACCAGACTGGAATTTCATATTAGGAAAATTAATCTGAAGGTGTGCTCTCCGTGGTGTATATGTGTGTTTTGTTTTTTTGTTTTCTTTTTTCTGAGATTGTTCATCCTTCTTTGGCATTTGTCAGTCAAGATTGTCAAGTGCAAAATAGAATTTATGCTTTTGTCCCCCTCTAGAGTTCAACTTTGATATGACCAAATGTGCTTGCCTCCCAGTTTAAGTGTGTGTGTGTGTGCGTACGTATGTGTATGTGCGCGCCTGTACTTGTGGTAGTACTTTAATTTGCAGAGTTGTCCTGTAAGAGATACTGTGTTCAGGCCAACAAATCTGGTCTTGCTGTATGGTCTACATTCTGTAGCCTTGTTAAGAAAAGCCACAAGCAACAGTTCCAGAACTGCTTGCTGCTAAGCTAACCATGTTATAAAACACATCCAGAACTAGCATTAATTTTTGGTGAACTCTTTTTAATTTTTTTTTCAAGTGTGTACAACCTCTTTTTTTGTGTTGCTAAGAGATGGCCCCATCTCGTTGTCTTACAATGATCTTCTCTTCTCTTCTTTTCTCCTTTTCCCCTGCTGATGGAAATCACAAGCCTTAATCAAATCATCTTCTCTCTATCCTTCTGTGTAATCTGGGAAGGCTTCCTCCGCAGCGGTCCCCGCTGTTAGCGGTGCATGCTAATCAGGGCTAATGCGCTCACATTGTGGATGAGGGTCCAGTGAGACCAGCGTGTTGCTGTATGCCACTAGCTCCCTCCTGCCTTCAACCTCCTTCAGCTTGATAAGGGCGAGGTTACCGTGGTGATGAGATCAGATTACTGCCCCAGCCCCAGGTCAGGGCCCATTAACCCCCCACCCCCCCAACACTCACACACTCCTTACCCCCCCATCTCACACACACACACACACCCTTTAGCCTCTGCCTAAATAAGGAGTGATGGTGATTGGCTGTCCCTGTGGAGCCAGCTCATGCATATTCAGTTGAGGGTGGGTGGTGATGAATGAGACTGATGCAGGGAGTTGTCGTATGGGTTGCCCCCGACGACCTGCGCAGGGGTTGGGGTTGGAAGGGTGTGTATTGGAGGGAGTGTGTCTGGGTCTAAATCACCTCAAGAGGCCAAACGAAGGGGCCTCCTGCTTAGTCAATTAAGCACTTCATCTATTCTTCCTCCTCTCCTCTTCTCTCCTCCTCCTCCTCTTCCTCCTCATCAACCTTTCTCTTTACTTCTATTGCTGCTGTTTCTGCCCAGGATCCTTGGTGCTCGAGATTGAGACAGAGGTAGAGATGGAGATGAGATTCCCACAGAGAGGGATGGAGTGTGTGTGTGTGTGTGTGTGTGTGTGTGTGTGTGTGTGTGTGTGAGCGAGCAAATGAGAAAGTGTGTGTGTGTGCGCACATGCATAGGGTTAGTGTTGTTTTAAAGCAGGGGATCAAATGAGTATACAGACAGATCTCCAAGACCAAAGCCAACCTGCTGTGTGTGTGTGAGCCAGAGAATGTGTGTGTGTATGTGTCTGTGTGTATCTGTGTCTATGTCTGTGTGTGTCTGTGTGTGTGTGTGTGTGTGTGTGTATGCCCAGTGTTTGCTCTGTTTGCTCAGGGGATTAGGAGCCTTGCCCAGGCAGAGGGCTGAAGCACCCGCCTCCCTGCTGCCCTCCTGGCTGTCTTGCTCAAGTGTGTGTCACAGTTGGGGAGTGTGAACAGTGAGTGTGTTCGTTTTTTAGTGTTTAGTGGAGTGTGTATGTGAATGTGTGTGTGTGTCTGCGGTGTGTGTGCGTGGGATGAAACATCGGTCCTGTGGTGCCCAGCATTGTTCATGCTGAGTTCTGTCCGTCATGGCTTTAATAACTACAGACACGGTATACACACGGTATACACACATTACATATACAGAGTAGATCTTGTGTTGTAACCTATACTTTTACAGCCCCCAGAGTGAGCGCGTGCGTGCGTGCGTGCGTGCGCATACATTACCATATACCATTAGACATAATGAAAGTGTCCAGAACGTATAATGTGCTCTCTCTTTTGTTTTCATGTGCACCCACCCACCCACATCTCTTGAGAAAAACCACAGGCTCTCTGTGTCTCTCTCTCAAGCACGCTCTTCTCCCTCCCTCTCAGCCCTGATGTCTGTAATCAGGCTGTATCCTTGATGAACGCTGACGATGCTGAAATGCTTGAGCCACTCTGAGCCCCACAAGCATGAGGGTGTCACAACGTGTGAAGATTGATGAATGCCCCAATCCACTCTTTCGCTCTCTCTCAAACACTCTCATACACATCCACACACACACACACACACACACACACACACACACACACACACACACACACACACACACAGATACATATCTGCGTTTTTCCATCTGCGCACCGATACCGACCATTTCACAGCAGGAGCTGAGAGAGATCCACACTTGCCATGTCTCCATAGTTCCATCTCTTTTCAGACCTGCATTTACCTGAACAAGTCTGCCACTCATTCACTCTCACCATGGGCATCACTGTCATCAGCTGTGACGAGCTTACAGCCATTATGTACATCTCTGTCCCCTCCATTTGAACCTTCACTCGACCCCCCCCTCCCCCCAACCATTAAAGGACTCTTAGATGCAGCCATGCAGAGGAGCACAGGAGTGCATGACTCCTTTCAGTCCATTCGACTACCAGAGGTCTATTTTGGCTCTGAATGCCACACTGGCTGTCCGTTTGGTGTTGGCGCCAGAGTCACTTAGTGGAGAGGTTTTTATAGTCGTCGTCGGTCGGTGTGTGATTACCTTCAAAGATGTCAAACTCGGGGGAAAGCAATGTTGACGTCTTACATAATGCACGGTGTGTCCATAAGACAGCACCGTTAACTGTGCTGCCTCCATAGAATTTCAGATTGCTAACCGCTGTACTTTGCGTTGCCCTTTTAACAGTTACATCTAAGAACATCAGTCAGGACAATACTATGACCGAACAAGTACAGCCATCAATAGCTTACCAAAACAAACAAATAAATACAAATAGAAGTGAAGTGATTTGTTTCATCATGCATGTTTGCCCACTGAATGTACCTTACGTTTGCACAAATGTTTGGATAGAGACTGTAAAATGCGAGGAAAAAAAGACTGCTTTTATTATAACCTTGTTTGATTATAGCCATCTAGTTTCGAGTCAGTCCCGTGTCATTATGCTTTGATCTCAGTGGGTTATTTTCGGGCCATGTTACTTATTCCATGAGTGGACCATGGTTTGATTTCAATTGTAAATCACTTACATACATTTCATTTACACCTTACAATTACCACAGGGTTTGGAGTCGAGCATAAAATGTTCCAGGAAGCTAACATATAATCAGCCTCTTGCCGCAAACCATATTCCTAGATTCTCTTGGATTCAAGGCTTACAGTGAGCGCTTGATGTCTCAGCTGTCTGTTTGAATCGGCCCTCTTGACTGCAGGTCGGTTGTGCCACTTATGTAACCCGCCTGTGTCTCTTCTATAGACATGAAATGAGAATAGCAATTTCCAATGGCTGCTTGTAAAGGGGACCAAAAGAAGTTTATTTGAAGCCAAGCAAGCATCAATATAATTTTGATGTATAAGAACTCATCACATAAGGAGGAGGCACTTGTCCCAAATCATTTGTTTCCCTAATGTAGTAGTCTGTCATTACTTTCTTTCTTTGTTTTTAATCCTGTTACCAGTTTTGGATGTGCCACCTTGGTAGATTCTAAGCAATTTGATTGGACAGAAGGTCTGAATTGTGTGGGAAAGAGGATTTTGTTTGACACTGATGATGGTTGGGTTTTTTTTCAGTGGAAAGTTAAACCAACTCAATCACCTTGCCACTCCCAACACTCTAGCAGGAAGCTTTTTGTTGTTATCTATTCCAAGCTACAGCAAATAGACGGAAATCTTTCCCGTCTGCCTTCACTATTGCTTGTTAGTGTGATTGCTTGTCTCGCAGTGTCAAGAGTGTTCCTGGTGTCTGAACTATTGTGTGTTCTGTCCGTGTGACTGGCTAGATGTCACAGGGAGAGACTGACTCCAGAACAGCTTGGGCCCGGATTAGGGGCAAATCTGCTGCACTCTCAACCACATCTGATCCAGAGAAGCTGCAGTCTGACTCTGCCATACTCTCAATCCACAGTCTGTGTGGGTAGTGGTGTATAAAACTCGGGCATTATACTAGTTGAGCAGACTAGGAAAAAATACATCTTTACAGGCATAGGAGGAAGTCGAAGCTAACTTTTCCCATCACTTGCAGCCCAGTTATTTATGAGGTTTTTATGCTCTTTCTCTTTCTCTCTGTCCTTTTTTTCTCTTTGTAGCCTGCAAGATATCCTGAGAGCAGCTAATGACGGTTGCTGAATAAACCACTGATTGCAATAAAGAAAGAACTTGAAGTGCGGTGGCATGTTGATTGGCTAATGCTAGCGCCTTTCAGCTAATGCAGGGCTATATTTGGGGTTGGTACCCTGTGCAGAAGTTGCCAGACTTGATTGGTAATGATACGTCTGATTGGGCCTATTCTGCGGATGTGTCAGTCATGACTCACTCACAATGGGGATCTATTTTAAAATGCTGTCATTTCGTACCTCTTATTTTTAGCCTTGCTTTCATGCTGCCACTGAGAGGAGAATTCGGGGGAAAAATTTAACACAGTTTTAGTGATTTTAGTGAAAGTTTTCCACTGAATCTTGCATTCAGAAGAGGAGTGTCATTACTGAAGTTGCACTGAAGTTAGTAAACTTAATTAAAAAAAAGAAATTGAGATATGTGACCAAAAATCTTTAATCCTTTAATTGTGCTTCTATCTGTCAAAACCCTAGAGTGCTTTGTCTCTCATTTCTGTCATATTTAAACTTACTTGGCTGACAGATTTACTGAATATTTGCTCCTCTTAGTAACTGTGAGTTTATTGGTTGGTAAATTAATCATTGTTAACGGCTTAAAATTTGCCATCGCTGAAGTCTCTAGGTGTTCAATCATGGTTTAAATGGCTAACCCAACTCTGGGTCAGCCTCTCTCTCAGTGGCCCTACACACATCACCCACAGAACAGTTTTATTATCCCACCCCCCCGCCCCCGTATATTTTGTATCCCTCATTCCGCGTTGATTGCCCGAAACAGCGGGGCGCTGTGTCTACTCCCGAGAACAAAGCGCCTTATCGCGAGTGGAACAACGTTGGTCTCCGCTCCACTGCTCTCAAACCAACTGTTCTCCCCGCAGCAGGCATGGCGGCTCTCGTAATCAGATAATCAGCACTGGTCAT
>JAIFZK010000021.1:12680000-12757500 GCA_027481765.1 Tenualosa thibaudeaui | reverse complement strand
CTAATTACAGGAGCCCATCCTTTTGTCCTCTTTTGGCTGTCTATATATCCTGTCTTTCCTTTCCTTTGTTCTGTTCATCTTTTGCAACTCACAATGCCCAGTAGTGTAGCAATCTCACCCCCCAACCCCATCTGTTATTCCATAAGAACTCCCCCATGCCCAAACACACCAAACCGGTCATGATATTTTTGAAGTCCCTGACCTGTGGGGGTGAGGGTTGATGAGTTCGAGGTAAGAGAGTATATTTATGGGTCCCGTATGTGAACAGTGTCGCTAGTGTTCTCTCCGGTCAGCCTTGGGGGGGGATAGGGTGATGTGTATGCAGCTTAGGAGTCTTAATGTGCTGGTCAGGGTCAGCCCCATGCTCACTTAGCACTGTCTGTGTGGGCCTCGCTGGTTAACGCTGTAATGTGATATTTTATTTAGTTGCTTTAGTTTAGTTGCTTGTTTTCAGACATTCTATGTGTGTTTGTGTGTGAGTGTGTGTGTGGGAGTGAGTGGATGGGGATTTTCATGTGACTATGAAGGTGTTATCTGTTGTGGAGTAACCCTAACCTACACAAACTTTACACAGATTAGTGTGTGACCTAAGGTCCATAGTGGTTTAGTAACCTAGTGACCTCATAAATAGTGACTTTTGTCTGTGTGTGTGTGTGTGTGGGTGTGCCTGTGTGTGTGTTTGGAGAGACTATCTGTGTGTGTGTTTGGAGAGACTATCTAGGTGTCTATCTTGCTCCCTCGTCATTCCCAGAACCATAACAGTCAAAGCTGAATTGCCTGATTCATCAGTAAATAATGTCTGCTGACACCCCTCCACCCTCCACCCCTCCCTCCATGAATGTTTGGGTTCTCCTCTGTTTTCCACAGGCAGCGTTTAATTCGCACCACTACAAAAGACTCCACTTCTGGACAAATAACTAACACTAATCTCTGACGGCTTAGAAAACATGAGCGGTAATATAAGCCAGAAGTTTATCGCCCCCTTTTCTCTTTTTGAAGGGAAGGCTTTTTGCTCACACACCTACTCTGCCGACTCAAAGCGCTCCCATTTGGCTTCCATTTAAAGTATGATCAATGTCAAAAGTGTGTGTTTCCTGATTAGTGTTTTGGTGGTGCTAAAACCTCGAAAACACTTTCACACAGCGTTTCAGACGGTAGTGAAACATCAAACGATCATAATGCATACTAGACATGACACACACAAACACACACACACATGCACATGCACAGAAACACAGACGCCCACAGTCATACACGCACGCCATCACATTACGGTTCTTGGGGTGCATTAAAATCCAGAAAGCGAGCACAGGAAATGAAACACCTCGTTTAGGCTCAGAGAGGGGGCCGCGAGGTCGACCTGTACTAATTGAACACACCTGAACACATTTGAGGACTCCCCAAGCACTGGGCTCTGTGCCTTGGGCCCCATGCCCCACCTCACCCCACCCCACCCCCGAATCCCCTAGGCACCATCCCTAATACCACAAACAGACCCTAGCGCCAGCCAACTCCTATCAGCCAGCCTGGAAGGCCTGTGTGAGCAAACATATCCGAGGATGGCCTATCCTTAGATAAGATCCATGTGTTTCATGGTCTTATGTAAGTGCAATTAGACATATGGATTCAGTCATCATATGAGACTATCACACGGTCCAGATTATGCGATTGTATTGTCATATTTGACACTAAGTCATTATAGGTGGCCCATGCTTAAAGGCCTTATCTAGCTATATAGAAGAATACTAGCAGGATAGAAATGCACTTAAGCTTTGTTGCGGCTACGAGAATGTGGGATTTTGTTCTATGGGGAGCATTCGAACATAATCTGTATGCCACTGTGCGACTCCAGGCAAGTTCAGAGATTTTTTTTTTCAGGTTACAAGCTGCTGCCTGGTTAGATGTCTGACATAAGATGCAGTGTCCTTGGTCTCATTGTAAAGAGCAGTAAACAGGTAGAGAATATATTGGTGCGTCAGTCTGTCTCTTTGACCCCGCAGATTCACAGGAACTAAAAATAAATAAATAAAAAATAAATAGGACTTGGGAGTGCAAAAGACTGCAGTATTTGGTAAGACATACACTTGTGCATAGCAAGATACATGCATGATGAGGTATATTCGAGGTAAGATAAGGTATAAAAAGCTTTACTCAGAACATTGTTTTGGTGAATTCTTTGAATTTTTGAGCACAATCAGTTGATTAAATGCTCTGATATCAAAATAGAATATGTAAGTCACCTGTGGAATGGACAGAGTTGTATTTGCATCAGCTAATCACTTGAACTGATCTGCCTCTAACAAATGGAAGGCTATTTGGTCTGTCAAACTCTGAACAATGTGATACCCCTCAGAATGTAATGTGTGTTCAGGTGTGGAAGAGCATATGTCTTAGGTGATTGTATATTTAAATATATTCAAAGTTAAACTTGGTGTACTGTTATTTTCCTCCCAAGGGATTTTATATCTCTTTTTGAAAGCCCACTGGAGACATTGTGTATCAAGAGACACATCTCTGTTTTTGGATGGAAAGGCTGAGATGACAGGAGAAAAGGGCATTGGAGAAATGGGTGATGAGAGAGAGAGAGGAAGAAAGAGAGAGAGAGAAAGAGGGAGAAAGTAAGAGAGAATGAAAGTGAGAAAGAAAGAGAGGGAGGGTGGGTCAGGTGGTCTGAGTGTCAGTAACAGAAGCTGATTATTATTAATCTTGCAGAAAGTGAGGGAGAGAGAGAGGGAAAGAGTGAGAGAAATTGAGAGCACGAGAGAGAAAAAGAAAAGTAGAAGTGGTCTGAGCAAGCAATAAGATGGGAAGGGAGGGAGTTAGGGCAGGAATGGGTGATGAACTAGGTCTCTACATTATACTCGCAGGCACTGTGTGTGTGTGTGTTGTGTGGGTGTCCAGGGGCAAATGCTGATATGTATGAGGCGAAGTTGAGAGTGCAGTGTGTGGGTGTATGCGCGCGTCTGTGTGTGTGTGTGTGGTTTGCTGGATGATTAATGCTGAATTTACCCTTCCCCTTTTATGAGTGCTTATAAATAATAATAAGGGCTGTCACATAGCAGAGGGTGCTGCTCAATACCAGCTGCCTCCTTACTGAAACCCCCACTAAATCGTGTGTGTGTGTGTGTGTGTTCCTCTACCTGTGGTTTGCATCTGTATGTGTGTTTGTATTTCTGTGTTTCCCTACATCTATACGTATTATGGCTTTTGTGAATAGTGTTTACATATTCAACTGTGTTTAGTATGTACATAATGTGGACGCCTCATGTCTGCCTTATGCACCTTTGTGCTCCGGTTTTGTGTGTGTGTGTGTGTGTGTGTGTGTGAGAGTTAGTGTGCTAGTAGGTGTCTGGTTTGCTTTAGAGGCGGTATGTGTGGGCCAGGTGTGTGTTACTGGGAGGTAATCTGCCACATCTGGCCATTTATTAAAGACGCACACACAGATGTACAGATTAGTTGTTGTCCTCCCTAATCCCTGCCATTTTCCACTTCTGTAAAGAGCACAAACATTTCACACACACACACGTGTATACACACACAGACACAAACACGCACATGCTTGCACACACACACATTCTCGTAGTCCCTTGTGGAGTGGTTTGCATCAATACAAAACTGTTTCTAGATATAATATTTTTTGGTAGCCGTACTACACGTGCGCATGCTCACACACACAGATACATAAAACTGGCATTAGTAGCATTTCAAATGAGTGCTAATAAAAGTGAAAGGTGTGTGTGTGTGTGTGTTTGTGTTTGTGCATAAGACTGCCCCATCTGTGTTGAATCAGAAATGGGTGCCTGTACAGGATTGCTTTTCTGTGTGGGGGTTTTTGTGTGTATAGGATATATGGTCCTTGGCAGTGAATATGAATCTCATGTTGTCCATATGAGCTGGGAAAAGCACACAAACACTCATTTTATTGCTCTCTCTGTTTGCAAAACCATATGTACCCAAAAATAAATCTTGGTATGTACCACACACACTCACTCACACACACACACTCACACCAAAGTCCCCACAGAGTTTATTGTTGTGTACATTTACAAAACCACTCATAAAACAGAACACACTTGCTTTACATTAACTGCCCATTTATTAAAAACTCCATGACTTACACACATGTGCGCACAATACACACACACACACACAGCCTTTCCTCCTTTCTCTCTGTCTCTCTGTTTCTTTCACACACACACACACACACACACACACACACACACACACACACACACACACACACACACACACACACACACACACAATCATATGGTTATACTCATATAGGCACACGGATACCGATCCTCACACAAACGTGCACAGGCGCGCACACACACACACACACACACACACACACACACACACACACACACACACACACACACACACACACTATTTGTCGTTGCCCCCTGCACTGATCTCGTTTCAGACTAATCATGCTGAATGCTGAACGCTGAGTTCTCACTGTGATAATAGCAGTGACGCAAGAAGCAATTGTGCACAATTGAGCACACAATTAAGTCAGTATCATGTTTTCAAGGATACAAACCCCATGACCAACCCACATGGCCTTGTTTCACCTGTTGCAGCAAAGCATGGCATGGTTTCCATTGGATGATTAAACAGATTAGATAGACTATAGTGTTGTCATTTCTAATCACCAAAGGCACATTTAGCATATTACTCACCTTATCCCTATCACCCAGCATCACATTCATATTAGTGTAATAAATGATTCCGCCAGGTGTGGAAATATGCAGTTGTGGGCTGTGGTGTGTGCTACACACACACACACACACCGTCTCTCTCTCTCTTGCTCCATCTCTCTCTCTCTCTCTCTATCTATCTACCTATCTATGTATATATCCATCTATCTATATATATATATATTTCTTTCTCTCTGTCTCTCCCTTTCTTGTTTCTCCCTCTCACTCACTTACACACTCACTCACACACACACTCTCTGATTTGCCTTTCTCTTCCCCTTCTCTGTCTCTCTCTCTGACTCCCTCTCTTTTCTCTTGCTCCAGTCTCTCCTCCTGTCCCCCTGTTCCACTTCTGCTGGGGGACTCGGTCCTCTCAGTTCTCAGTTCTGTTGCTGCCGCCACCAGGCCCAGGCCCAGGCTTTGGCAGCCGGCAGCAGTCTGATCACGGGCCAGCTCACATCCACCCCCCATCCCCACTTCCCAGCCAGGGAGAAAAAAAGCCATGGCTCCAGAGAAGCCAAACAACCTAGCAGTCTCCACTTCAGCAGCAGCAGCAGCCTGTCCTACCTACCTGCTTGCCTGCCTGTGTGTCTGTCTATGTATTATGTCTACCAGCCTGCTTGTCTGTCTATATGTCTATACGTCTGTCTATATGTCTATACGTCTATATGTCTATATGTTGTCTGCCTGTCTGTCTATATGTCTATACGTCTATATGTCTATATGTCTATATGTTGTCTGCATGTCTGTCTGTCTGTCTGTCTGTCTGTCTGCCTGTCTGTCTGTCTGCCTGTCTGTCTGTCTGTCTGTCTTACCGTCTGTTTGTCTGCCAGCTTGCCTGTCTGTCAGCCTTTCTTTGTGTCCGTCTTCATGCCTGTCTGTCTGCCTGTCTGTCTCTCTGGCTGTCTGTCTGTCTCTGTCTCTCTGCCAGCCCGCCTGATAGCCTCCTCCTTCTCTTCTCTCTGCTCGGCCTCCGCCTAAAGCCTCAGCACTACCCACTCCGTCTGTGCTCTGTTCTAATGGAGCATGAAGTGGTTCTCTGGAGACGTCTGCCGAGACCAGACAGCATCTCGCCGACATCTCAGGGTTCACCCCTTCAGCGCTGCTCCCGGTTGGGAGATGGCGTGGGAATGTTAGATGAAATGGATTCTGGGGGAGGAGAGATGTGTGTGTTTTTGCTTTTCATTTCCTGCATCACATTTTCAATATTCACATAAATATCTGCTCCTCTGAGGTGTGTGTGTGTGTGTGTGTGTGTGTGTGTTTTTCACTAGATGGAAACAGTCATTTACTTGTCAGTCAGTTGTCATCACAGCATGAGGTCTTTGTTTGGAATATTCCAGCGCAGTTAATTTGGGGAGTCTGAACTGAAGGAGATAGGAGTATACAGGCATGCACACAGGTGCGCAAACGTGCGCACAGACACACACACACACACACACACACATATATGTATCCACACACACACATACACACACAAATATATATGTATCCACACACACACATACACACACAAATATATATGTATCCACACACACACATACACACACAAATATATATGTATCCACACACACACACACACACACATATATGTATCCACACACACACATACACACACAAATATATATGTATCCACACACACATACACACACAAATATATATGTATATATACACACACACACACACACACACACACACACACACACACACACACACACACACACACACTGTTGTAGTGACAGAAGGGCTGTGGGAGGATTCGAATAGAAACAGTGGGAGAGGCTCGGCGTGTGTGATGGAGGAGGAAAAACAGGCCCAGTAAGAAGACGCGATGAAGAAGAGGCAGAGAGAGACATCCATCTGTCAGAGCCACAGTAGTAATGTGGTTTCTGAAGATTACCCATCTCTTTCCCTGCCGTTGTTTCACACACTTGCTGTCATATACACCCACCCTTACACACACACACACACACACACAGAAACGCACGTACCCACACGCTTATTTGGTGCCTCTGCTGTCACGTCTTTCAATCCCCCCCCGGCTTCCTCTCCAACTGATTGGGACACTTCCCTGCTGCTTGGTCAGAAAAAAATGAAATCCTATTGAATCATGAGACAGAGAGGGGTGGAGAGAGAGGAGAGTTGTAGGAGGAGAGAGTAGATACAGAGAAGAGAGAGAGAGAGAGAGGAGGTTGGTAGAACAGGGGAAAGATTGAGTATGGAGATGGGGAGGAGTACTCCGACCCCCCCTCTTCTCTGCTGTGATTTATGACAGGCATGCCAATTTCATCTGAGCGCTTTATTGTTTTTTTCCTGGGAAAAAAAAGCAAGTTATTGATGCAAATAATTTCAAAACGGGCAGCCACACCTCTTCTCTCCTCCTCTTTCTCATATCTCATATTCCTCCTCTCCTCCTCCTCCTCTCCACCCTCTTTTTTTCTCCTCCTCTTTTCCTCCTCCTTCACCTCCCCTTTGGAATATTCTCAAGGACCTCATTTCTATTTCTCTCCTCCAGCCCGTCATGATGGGCATGTGATGTCTATTGTTTTTTTCCCCCACTTGTTCATTATTAAGCAGTCATTTCCAATAGTGTGAGCTGGAAGCAAAGAACAGGAAGCTGGGAAGATGCCAGTTTATCAGTCTCAGGAAGGAATTAATCAACCCAACCTTTTCCTTTAAAACCTATTTTTATCAATCTGGCATTTGGTCAGCATCTTTCTTTCTATCTCTTTCTTTCTCTCTCCTTCTCTCTCTCTCTGTTTCTCTGTCTCTCTCTCCATCATATTATTTTTGATCTCTCTCTCTCTTCTGCTATTCTTCTTGCTGTCTCCATCTTACCTTCTCTGGTTCTAAAGTTCTGTTTTGAAACTTTTCCTCTCTTTCTTTTTGTTCCCATCCCTCTCTTCTTCTCTTTCCTCTCTCTCACTCTCTCTCTCATCCTCTTTTCCCCTCTCCCTTCCTTTTCAGGAGGAGTCCGTGACATTGTGTTTGACAGCTTCTGATTCCCTTGTCAACTATGATTTGAGCGTGGACACTTTACATACACACCTGTTAGTGCACACACTTGTGCCGCGTCTGTGTGCGCATTGGAGTGTGTTTCTTCATTAGCCACGTGATTGCTACTCATCAAAGTCCCAACGCACTGTGGCCAATCCATTGCATCAATTTAGTGCCAGCCTAATATGTAGCAGGAAATAAGATGGACCCAAATCAGCCCGCTGCTGGTTTGAACAGGATCCCCTAGAGCCCTGCTTTCCTGTGGGTTGTCATCATCTGATATGTTAGACCAAGTGTCAGGTTCTAAGTACAGACAGGGTTATTTTCTTTTAAAGTGGGGCAGGTTGAGAAGGGAGAAGCACGTGGCCTGAGAATCAGGTCAGTTTTGTGATTTGGGACTAGACACACAACACACACACACATACACACGCGTACACACATGAACACGCACACATGTGTACAAATGCACCCACAGAGTAGAGTCCCAGACATAAGGTACATTGGACCACTACAGATTGAATGAAAATATTGTGTCTGTTGAATATTTATAATGCAGTTTTTTAAAAAAAAAAAACATATTGACATTATATTTCTTAGGGGGTGTACGGAACAAATCATACTTGTCCAGTCATTGTATACAGTGTATAGTAGTGTATATGTAAGCAATAACCCACGTGAGTTATGCTTGATTTGCTCGTAAGGGGAGTTGTTAGGCCCGACGTGAAGTGGATTGCCATGAAACTCTCTTAGCCATGGTAAAACTAGCTCACAGACTCGAGTTACCACATGAACCTGGTATTGTTTCATAAAAGGAATACACAAGAATGAGAAATGTAGCAAATTATTCATTGATAACAATTCCTCCGTCAAGACATATATTTCCTTCAGCTGAATGGTTGCCAAGTAACGCACAAGCGCAGCCACCATTCACTTTCCTACGGTGCAGCAATATAGAACGGAATGCGGTTGAAGCCGTGTTATATCATAGATTTTACAACGATACGGAATGCAATTCAACCTACCACAATTGAGGACCAGAACCATCAGTTTTAGAATCGGTATGCGGACATCACGGCCTTCCTATGTCTCTCTAATAATGCATGGTCTGACTTGTTTGTAGTAAATTACCTTAACAAGCAGCTTTGGCTCTGGAGATGGATATATGGGCCCAGCTATTCCCACTGGGCTTGTGCTGTCTGGCAGCGTGATAGACTGGAACAGGAGTGGCCCTGTTGAATGACCCTTCTTCATTAGTCGTATTAATCCCTTATGAGTATGGTATTGATGTTTGTATTGATTACCTAGTTAGATGTGAGTGGAGGGACCTCAAGTATAGGGTAGAACAGCATGGGTCAGTCTTTTAGTGCTTGCCACTGGGCAGACAAGAAAAATGGATTTGTGTGTGTGTGTGTGCCACCTAGCCTCTGCAGTGCTGATAAATGTAATCATAAGTCAGTACTTTTTTTCATGTGCAGTATTTTTTTTTTCCTTGTGTTGTAAACGGTAAAGTTATACTGCCTGCTTTACTTGTCTGAATGTCACCCTTTGAGACATTTGCAAGCGTAGCTTTCAGTGGTACACAACAATTGGCTGATGATTACCCTTCCAACTGCAATTACCTCAGTAGAATGGGAGAAAAAAAAGATTAAAGGGTTTAGCTACAAGTGTGTTTCACTCAAAAATGGCACCTACTGCAAAATGACTTTGTTATATTTTTTTCTTGATGTTTTTATAATAAAAGCCAGGGTTATAGCTGTCAGTGTACAACACTGGCAGTGTTTTTCTTCAAGCCACCTGTAGAAGATTGACACAATCATCTCATAAAGATGTCATGCCAGAAACCTCTCCTCATGATTTTATCAGCTTATTTAATGCCCTATAATAAATCGGGGCTGACTGGCTGATGACTTGAGTGAACCGCTCCAGAAAAATCTTGATTTATCACAATAATGGTTATGGACATGTTGTTGATATTTCTTCAGGGCATAATTTCAGCTTGGCCATTGACTGTGGTGTTCCTGATGATATCCATATTTTTTGTTTGATTAATTATATCTGTGTGTGTTTGTTGTCCATGTGCAATTGTATGTATTTAAGTCTGTGAAAGTTGCGTGTAATATATTGTCATGAAGCTGATGTTCACTGAAATTGTACTCATATCAAGTGTGAGATTGTGGTAGGTGTGTGTATCTATTACACTGTGTGTGTGTGTTTTCTGTCCTCTAGTTTAACTTATTTGTCCTCTGGTTTAACTTATTTGTCTTTTGTCCTTGCCTCAGCTTTATCATGCTCTATAAGCTTAAAACATTCCCTGCATGGTGTGTGACACGCTGTGATCTCACCCTGTGTGTGTGTGTGTGTGTGATCTGTCCTGCTGCAGCTGATTGCGGTGTTCGAGGAGCATGACGTCCAGCAGAGGGCAGCAGTGAGCCCAGGGGGCAGCGTGGTGTCCGGCCACTCCAGCTCCCCAGACCGCCCCGACCCGGAGCTCAGCGCTCTCATGCCCACCAGCGGCAGCGAGATTGAGGTTACCAGCTCTGCCCTCAAATCCAGTATGTATCCGACTTCTCTAAAGCCATCTAGCGCCTGCTCCACTCTGTGCTATCTCAGTCATATCTCAGTCACTGTGCTATCTCAGGGTCGATTAGCCTCTTTGGCCATTTAGATATTAGTTTCATGTTTAGTGATTTTTTTTCTTTGTTTATCAATTAAGAATTTGACTTGTATGACTTCTTTATTAAAAGTTGAACTCTTGGACTGTTGAGGGTAGACATCCTTAAATTAGACTTGAGGCTTAAGGTAAGCTTATGCCTATGGGATTGGGCAAGTTTCCCTTGCTTTAAGTATACACAAATAGTGTAGGTATACATAAACAGTATAGTGAGTACAATCAGTCTGCCAGGATTAATGTGGGCCTAAGGAATGTGATGCTGTCAAAGTAGGGTGAATTAGGAGAACATTTTTAATTTGACTTTTAACCAGAAAACGTTAAATTTCTTTCACTTCAGTTTGATTGTTCATTGTTGTTATTCATTGCCTTTTGAAAAACGTTTTTTGTTTCATGTCATGTTCTCAAGTTACACTGCAGAGATGCAAGTGTATATGATGGGAGTATGGGTGACTGTGTGTTACTGTGTGTGTGTGTGTGTTTGTGTGTAATGAGGTGAGCTTGTGAGAGTGAAATCGGGGTCATGAGTGGTCAGTGGTAGCCTTTGGTGCTGGTTTTGCCTGTCTGAGGCAGCTTAACCAAACACTACTTTTCCCAGATGCCTCGGCACGGGCCATCAACAGCCATCTAAGCTCACAGCTGTGATGGCACAGAATGGAGAAAGCACCTGCGGTTCTCACAGTAGTGTATGAGAGCCTTTTTGTGCTTGTGTGTGTGTGTGTGTGTGTGCTTGTGTGTGTGTGTTGTCGGTAGGTATGTATGTGTGTGTTGTCGGTAGGTATGTATGTGTGTGGTGGCATCATCAGAACAGGTGTGCCATGCCTGCTGAGAGACATAGCCAAAGTGTGAAAACAACACAGTTCATGAAGATCTGTTTGTTGATATGTGTGTGTGTGTGTGTGTGTGTGTGTGTGTGTGTGTGTGTGTGTCTGAACACATGGCATAATTAGTACATTTGAGAGAGATGAAGAGTGAGGGATAAAGAGATGGAGAGCGAGTGATAGAGAGATTGAGCAAGAGAGATGATTTGGATGAGCTTTACCAAACTATCCTCAATGGCATCTTGAGTTGCTTCTAGTGGGAGGTTGCCCAGTGGTGAGCTCATCTGCAGTAACACATGTGTGTGTTCACAGCCAAGGAACAATGAGACGGAGAAGGAGAGGCAATGAAGGGAAAAAAAAACCTTGTGTGTGTGTGTGTGTGTGTGTGTGTGTGTGTGTGTGTGTCTTTGATGTGCGACTCTGACATGATCCTCCTAAAAAGGCCACCATCTTGCTCCCCTTTACCATAATGAGCGAAAGAACAGCATCCTTTAGAGCATTTCTCTTTCAGACCAGCTGTGTGACTCTAAGCCTATCTCCTTTAAGGCGTGACTGACAGCCTGTCGCCTGTCAATCAATCCCTCACTTACTCATGCCCACCCCCACTCCTTCCCCTCCTTCATATCTCCTTGCTTCCACCCCTTCAGCTGTGCCCTATCTGCCCTGTGAGCGAGCTGTGACCCAGCGTGCCATCCCATTTTTACCCCCACTTCAATTTTGGGGTGACCCAGAACAACCTCCTTCATCTTGGGAACCCCCCGACCCTCCCTGGGGCGCCACCTGCCACCCAGCTATCCATCCTTCCATCCATCCAGCCAGCCAACCCCCCACACATGTGGGTACAGTGCTGCCCTCTGCCCTGTGCCTCTGCCTAAATGCGGAGTGAGTCTCCAGACGTGGCGGTGGCTGCTCATTAGAGGTTCAAGCGTGGATGACCCACTTTTGAGAGTTTCTTAAGCGCAGATGCCGGAGATGTTAAGCGCCTTTTCAAAGACATGCAAATTCAACAACAAACTGTTCTACACATTACCCTCCTCTCACTGTCTGTGAGAGTGTGAAGTGTGCATACAGACACACACACACACACACACACACACACACACACACACACACACACGCAAATATGTAAACACACAGACAGACCTACACACAGTTTTTTTTGGAAAGACACCACACCCGCAACATCTACACATGCACTCACACACACACACACACACACACACACACACACACACACACACACACACACACACACACAAACACACACACACACAGATACTTTCTTCTGTACCTTTCTAATCACCCCTTTCCCACCCCAGCCCCAAACCCTCCACCCCCCTTCCTCTGGTAACTGGATTACCAGCTCTAGTCAGGCAGAAGCCAGCTGAGCGTGAAGCTTCATTTAAATGGCCTGCCTTTTCTTAACCAGCTCTTAAACCCCCCACCCCCACCACCACCACCATCTCTGCATGGTCCTGCTTCCCCAGCTAATTCAGTTAGCCACTGACCTCCTGCAGCACCGTTCCCTGGAGCGAGACTGATTGAATAAGGGCTTCCTTTGTGGCGTCCGCAACACCCCGCGTCCAAATTAGAAGTGCACACACTGAAAGACACACACACACACACACACTTACTCTCAGTAAATGTGGCCCTGGCCACACAGTGGCCAGTCTTTGGCCTGGTGTGTCCCACAGCTTTAAGCGCATTGGGCACGGTTGCCTTTGTTGCACCGTGAAACGTGTAATAGAGCGTTTGTGAATGGCGTGTTGGTATCGAGCAAAGGCAGCTGACGCCGCCGCTCTGGCCCTTGTCTGTAAGTGGTATTGTGGGCAGGCGTAAGTGATTGAGTACACACAAACATCTGCTCAGCCTTGGGTGTAAATGTTACATCCGTGTGTGTCTTTTCCGTGTCTTTGTATGTCAGTGTGTGTACATGTGCGTGTCTGGGACAGGTGTTTTGTCATAGCATGCCTGGTGTGTGTGTGTGTGTGTGTGTGTGTGTGTGTGTGTTTGTTTGATTTTAGCCCCCCTACTCGGGGGACAGTTGTATAGCCCTAATATGTCTGCCATGTCAAGTGAGACTCGTGAATGCAGAAGTCTGTGTGTGTCTGTGTGTGTCTGTGTGTGTCTGTGTGTGTGTGTGTGTGTGTGTGTGTGTGTGTGTGTGTGTGTGTGTGTGTATACGTCTCCGGCTCTGTCTCTGCATGTCGGCCAGCCACAAAAGGACAGGTGGGTGTTCTGACTGCGTCTGATCTCAGCAAATACCACCTGCTGCCCGGCCAGCTGGCCTGGGATCAGCCAAGAACCGCGTGCGTCAGCTTGGAGCAAACGCTGCAGTCACAGCCAAGGCTCCATTTCAGGAGCCTCACCCAGGAAGCCCTAACTGTATACATATACACACATATATTCACTGATTGGCGGCAGACTTCCATTTCATCTGAGCTGTAACTTTCAACTCCCTTAAAAACCGACAGTGGCTCCAGGAACTCCCTTAATAGCTCACCTCTCCCCCTCCTAAATCCCGATCGAATCCCTTTTTACGAGCGGAGTGTATATGTGGCAAAACGCTCTCATTTTGAGCCGGGGCGCTCTGTATTCATTCGCCGCCTTTTCACCGTTTTTTTTTTTTTTTTTTTTGGTTTCTCTTCATCTTGTCACTAATCTCTTCCATATTTGCTTTACTGCCTACATTCCTGCCACCCATAAAAGCCACGTTTAAGTGAGCCGGCTGGGCCAAAATATCTCCCCACTCTCCCCAACCCTGAGGGCTTAAAAATGCGTTGGCGATGCGTGGCACAGTCCCACAGGGTAAAACTTTACCTCAGATGGCCCCTTTTTGGAATGCCACAGCCACCATATAATATGGAGGACGAAAGACAAGAAAGCTCCCATACCCGGCTGCCCAGTTTAGTATGTCACATTCAGCGTTCATGAACGCTGCAGTGCGTGCAAAACTGTAGTTAGAGGGAAAAAAAAGAAGATTACTGGACTATCTTCTCAGCCGAGGCAATAGTGAGTGTGGTATTAATTAATAATAATTATTCATAATTCTTTCTTTCTTGCTATTCTTTTTTACCTTAGAAAGTTTTTTTCCCACCCAAACAGGAGTGCCACAATAGCTTTTTTCTCTTTCTCATAGAACTGTCGAGTCCCTATTTGATGAGAATCCTGAATCAACTATTTTTGACCCAGGGAAGCAGTTCTCTTTTCTTTTTCTTGTCTCTCTTCCTTGTCGGACTTGGCATAGAGCATGTGTATAGAGCTGGCCTGAGTGAGGCACCAAGGCCAGGGGTTTCTTTCCAGCCTTCTCAACATTGGTTAAATTAATATTACACACGGCTGGAGCCTCAGGAGTTTCTGTATTCAGCTGGGGCAGTAGTTGCTGTTGCAGCAGCAGCCGTAGGATTGGTAGCTGGAGCGGCAGGCACCATCCCTCACTCCCAGAGACTGCGTGAGCTGACTGCAGGAAGGGGAGGGGAGTGAAGGCTGGCCAGACCAGACCAGGGGTAGTGATGGAGCCTCAGCGAGGCGCAGTGGGATGATTAGAGCCGCATCGATTCCCCTGACCTGCTCTCTCCCATCACCGATACTACTCCCCTCCTCTTCCTCCTCCTCCTCTCTCCTCCTCCTCCTCCCCTCTGCTTCTTTTCTGCCTCGCTCCTCTCTCTTTCTCCTCCGTCTCCCTCTCCTCTCAGTCACTGCCAGCAGGAGAATCTTGCTCTCTCTCTTCAACTCCCATGGGCACCTGCAGTGGCCAGAGCAGGAGTCTGGGATTGATCAGAAAAGGGGGAGAAGAGAAGAGTCATATCTCTTATCTCATCTCTCTCTCTGTCTTGCTCCCTCTTTTTTTCTTGCCCTCTGTCTCCCTCTCCTCTCTCTGGAGTTCTATCTCAGAGACAAGCAATAAGCCATTGCTAACCACCTTATCAATTAGATCTAGATGCAATCATTAAGCATATTACACCCAAATGACCCAACACACGAACACACACACACAGTTACTTTCCTTTCTAACTTACTGACCCACACAATCCCACAAACACACTAGCACACAAGACACAAACTTGGTTGTACAATGCGGGTGAAGGCACCCTTGTGTTTGTGAGGATACAGAGATGCACATATTGACACTGGAATCCACATGGTCATTTCCTAACCATTTTATCACACAGATACACACACACAATCCTCCTTCATTCATTCTCTCTCTGTCTTCCACTGTGAATCCTGGCCTGAATGCGCTTTCCTCTTCCTGTCATGGGGTGTGTGTTCGCCCAGGCCAACGGATGAATTAGGGGAATTGCGGCAAGGAAAAAGTAATGACTCGTGACCCACGGAATCTGCTCACTTGACCCTCCTTGGACCGCCGTGTCCTTCTGTGACCCTCTCTGGTGATCAGGGGGTCAAGGGGATTCACCCCCCTCTAAGCTGCGTTCCATTGGCTGACCTCTGGAGGGCACTGGTATTTTTTTATTTTTTATTTTTTTTCCCAGGGTGCATGGATGGGCCGACGCTAGGATTTTTGATAGAGTGCCGTTGTTTAACTGCAGTGAACCACTGCGCTGGTGGTCCTTTTACATACACACACACACGCACGCAGAGAGAGAAGAGAGGAATACACACTCTTTATTCACTCTATCCACAGCCTGGGAAAGTAAAATATAAAGGGCTCATTCAGGCTGTTCCTTCAATAACAGTAAACTGTAGATGTGGAAACTTGGGAATGCGTGATGAATGCCAAATGTATATGTATATACTACAGGACACTCCATATAGTGTGGGCTTAAGTTGGTGCATATAGATTGTCATGGTGATGCCCTGGTGTCACCCTAAGACCATAGCAAAGTCTTTGTGAACCCAGGGACAGTGTCTTTATGTTTTCTTGCAAAGACTTTCTGTGTTTTCTAAGAGACCATGTAATTATAGAAACTTGGAAGAAGTGGGAATGTGCTGTTTATTTTTCGAAGAATGCATTCCTTTCCTGGCATCCTGCACACTGTACAATGTCCACCAGCTTTAACTGCCACACACACACACATACATTCACACACACACACACAAACACACACACACATTCCTGTCTTCCTGGTGCTTGGTTGAGGTCCCAGCCCTAGCCCTTAAACAGAAGCCTTGAGTGCTGTAGGTCCTTTTCTGAGAGTCATTTTGTGCTGTAGATGACCCCTAATTAAACTAACCCTGTCTGGTTTCTATGCATGGAAACCTTTCCACACCCACTTCTGGTGAGCTCCAAGTTGCTAGTTGGCAGTAGTGAACTAAAGTGATGATTCAGAGACAACACCAGCTTTAGGTTGTGTATGTGAGGTGGCAGAGAAGCATGTAGCAAATACTATTTCTTTCATATTGTAATCCAGGTCTGTAACAAACATGGTCCATGTTTTTCACAGTTCAACTGAAATACAGCTTAGTGCCCAAGTTGAGGTCCCGGTAGACGTCTCCGTATGTAAACATGCCACCCAGGTTTCCAGGCACCAGACAGCGGCTACTGGTACGGATGTCTCTCTGAACAGCAGGTTGCTTGTCAGACGCAGAGATGCTTCTGTTTGTTTAACTGGTATAAACACGTACCAGCCCCAGATCAGCATCAAGGACCGGGTGTGTGCATACGAGTGTTGAGAATGACCTCTTCCTTAACCCTGTGCACATAAAACAGAATTAGTTTGGTCCTAAGTTGGCAACTGACGTGTAAACATAGCCAAATGCATGGAATTCCCTCCCAGAGTGTCTATAGTCTTCTCCAGACTATGGAGGTCCTGAGGCTCCCTGAGGCTGGACATCATGCATCATCCTGCCTGTATATTTAGTCCCGAAACACCCAGACCCATTTCAAATCTGGTGGGGTCGAATGCAGTGTGCCGTGGTGTTGCGGTGTTCAGACTTGTGATTATAGGGTGGAGCCACTGGGTGTTTTTAGGTGGTGTTGCTCACTCTCCAAGGACCTTGATGTCACACAGGGCAAGGTGTGGTTGAGAGGGTGTGGAGAAGTAACATTGGGTGATTTTTTTTTTTTTTTTTTGTTTTTAGCTACCGGCTGTGTCCTGCACTGTTCTGTCTTTCCATCACTACCCTCACCTTGCTAGGTGTGCAATCTTAAATTTTCTGTCTGTCTGTCTGTGTCTGTGTCTGTCTGTTTGTGTGTGTGTGTGTGTGTGTGTGTGTGTGTGTGTGTGTGTGTGTGTGTGTGTGTGCGCGTGCGCGTGCGTGCTCCACTCTGAAATTCACAACAGCAGTTTCCCTTGTACTTGTCTCTCCAAAGATCTCTTAGCATGCTTGGCCCCCGTAATGCCTTCACCCAGCGAGCAACTTTCAAAAGTTGCTCCTGAAACTCTTTCTCTGTCCTTGGGTAACTGGAAAGACTTTCACTTCTACACCTTAACTGTGTCCCAGAGAACTTTTCCCTTTTTTTTTCTCTTGTTTTTCGTCCCGGGCCCTTCCAAGTGTCATCATGTCCGACGCAGAAATCCACTCAGTGATGCCCGATGATAAATCGCCCCAAATCGTCGTCTTTGGGTGTTCGATAGGTCAATAATGAATGAAGCAAATGCACGAAAAACAGGAAAAAAAAACATTGCTGCTCCAATCTCCCCTCATTACGTCCTGAGTGAATTTGTGCCTTGGAGTGCAGGGCCGCCTATCGATAAGGCAGCTTGATTGATTTGAGGAAAGATTTGAGTGTAGATGGGTAGTGATTGGAGTGATTTACGAGCGTGCGTGCGTGCGTGCGTGCGTGCGTGTATGGTGAGTTTGTGTGTGATGTTTGCTAGTGCAAGGTCTCGCTTACTCATTCAGACTCTCTCTCTCTCTCTCTCTCTCTCTCACACACACACACACACACACGCATGCACATGCACACTCTTACTCACTCACTCACCCCTCTTTCTCTCCCTTTCTCTCCATGATGCTGTCCCTTCATCCATCAGATTAGTGGCCTGACTGTCTCAACACGGCCTCCCTGCACTCGCTGATTAAAGCACCACCATGAGTGCATAGATTACCCCTCAACGTCTGCTTAAAGACTTCACTCAGCTGTCAGTCTTTTTTTTTTCAAGCTGGGCGAATCTGAGGTACTTGGAATGCTTCAGATCTATGTTTTAAGTGCAGTTTACCTCTGCGGAGATATTGTCACATTCTCACGTCTCATTTTAATTTCCTTTTGTTGTATTTTTAGTGGCTCCCTGGAGGGCTTTGACAAACACACACTGTGAGGGCATATTGCATAAAGCCTAACGGCTCCCTCTCTTCTCACCCGCGCTCGGTGCCATCTGTGTTGAATGTGGTTTTAATAAGATTGTTGTGGCAATCAATGACAAATTTATGCTCGCTACACTCAATTTGGGTGAAGGTATGGCAGAAGATTTGGCTCTCAGTGTCATTAGGAAATGAGTGTGATTGAGAGAGAGGTAGCAGTGTGTGTTTGCCATTTGTCACCCTGGTATCAATATCCTCTTTGATACCATACAAATTGGGCGGTGAGGGCAGGTGTGTGTCTGTGTCTGTGTCTGTCTCTCTGTGGTCATGAGTAGGCATGCACACATGTGTGTGTGTTTGTGTGCGTGTGTCTGTCTGTCTGTCTGTCTCTCTCTCTGTGGTCATGAGTAGGCATACACACGTGTGTGTGTGTCTGTCTGTCTGTCTGTCTCTCTCTCATTCTGCTCATGGGTAGGCATACATGTGTGTGTCTGTGTCTGTCTCTCTCTCTCTTTGGTCATGGGTAGGCATACACGTGTGTGTGTGTGTGTGAGTGTGAGCGAGCTTGGGTGAATGAGTGTAAGTCATGGCCAGGAGCCATACTCCTAAGGCTGACAGGCTAAATAGAAATCTATGACTGCCTAGTTTTTTCATAGCTATGGAATAATTCTGTGTTAACATATCAGTATGTGTTCTTGCTGCAAATACACATCAAGTCCAATCTTTTTACACCCTCCACCACACACACATAAACACACACTTTTTAAAAGACTGCATGTTTGTTGATTTATTTTATTTTAAATTATATTTAGTGGATGTTTGTCTTTAACTGTGTTCTGTCTCTTTGTCCTGTGTGTTCCATGCCACTGTCACTGCCAAAGGTAATTTTCCATTTGATGTAAACTGAATGGATAATAAAGTCATGAGTCTTGGTCTGAACACCTGAAAATATCCACTCATCCACACCATACATACTCACTCTCTCTCACTCACTCTCTCTCTCTCTCTCACTCACTCACTCACTCTCTCTCTCTCTCACTCTCTCACTCACTCTCTCACTCTCTCTCTCACTCACTCACTCACTCACTCTCTCTCTCTCTCTCTCTCTCTCTCTCTCTCTCTCTCTCTCTCTCTCTCTCTCTCTCTCTCTCTCGATCCCTGTGCGATGCTAGAGATAGACAGGAGAGCAGGCCACTGGATCTTTTAATAGTCTCTCTGTAGCATGTCGTCACCTTGCTAAGTCTTTTTTTTCAGGTTTTTCGCGCATTACAAAAAAATAACTAAAATACTTTTTAAAATGATTTGGGCAAAAAATGACATGGGCGATTATTTTAGCGAAGTGACAATATGAGTGTTCGCCACCCTTCTTTGAATCTGGTGGGTTGATATATATATATATATATATATGTGTGTGTGTGTGTGATGGTGTGTGTTTCTGTGTGCTAAATAGTGTGTATGCATCTGTGTGTGGTGTGCTTCAGTGCATGTGTATAATGGAGAAGTAGATTTGTTTGACCAGGAGGAGTGTTTTGCATGGGGTGTGTGTTTGGATTTTGAAGAGCTCTGCATGAAGCAGCTGTTTAGATGATGACCTGTGGGGTGTGTGAGGTGAAGGGCTGTCTGGGTTCTCTCCAGCAGACACACACACACACACACACACACACACACACACAAACATTCCTCGCGTTTTAGACACTACTTATCCATTCAAGCGTGCAGCCTTCAGGCTTCTGTTCTGTCACACCATGTGGCCGGACAGGCACTATGGTTCTGTTTCAACTAGTTTTAGTGGATTTTTCTCATTTTGATCTCTTCCTCTTTTTAATCATATGTCCTGCTCTGCCTCTGCTCCCTCTGTCTCTCTCTCTCTCACACTCTCTCTCATTCCTCTTCTCACCTTACCTCGACTCCCTCCTGAATCTTCTCCCATTCTATTTTTCTTATTCTCTCCATTTCTCTCACTCCTGCTACCTCTCTCACTTTCTGCTACCTCCCTCCTATTTCTCTGTCATTCTATTCCTCCTTCTTCTCTCCTTCCTTCACTTTGTTTCTCTGTCCCTCTCATCTGTTTCTCTCTCTCTTTGTTTCTGTGTCCCTCTCCCATCTCTCATCTCTGTCTCTCTTCCTCCATCTCTTTCTCTGTCTCCTTCTCTCCATCTCTCTCTCTCTCTCTCACAGATACCCCTCTGCTGGTACGGAGCAGCAGTGACTCAGCATTGGCTATGCCACTGGAGATAGAGGCCTCAGAGCCCAGCAGACACAGCCCCGACAGCAGCACCAGCACCAGCACAAGCAGCAGCCTCCAGCCCCCGGCCACGGTGAGAGACTGGGGGAGACGGGGTGGGGGTGGGGGGGGAGGGTGTTGAACAGGGAAAAAAAGATCAGATATCCATGTATGTCCATATCCAGCGGTGGCATCAAAGGTACAGTCAGTGATCCTAAATGCTTAGTTAACACTAAAATAAAAGTCTTATGATCATGAACACTTATGATCTGTTGTCTTAAGAGTGCATAGGGATTGAGGGAGCTAGTGGTAGTGGAGACATTTTAACCACAGAAGGCAAAGGGCAGAGAAAGGGAAGAGGAAATAAAAAGGACAAGGTAAGGAGTCTGAGGGGGATAAGATTGTGAATTCGAAGAGAGCCTCTTGTCCGGAGGAAAAGCCTCTCCGGATGAATCCATCTGCATTTATTAGCGGGGTCCTCTCATTTCATGTCACGCTACTCCACTGCTTCTCAATGCTTCATCCCACCCCACCCTGCCCCACAGTGGCCCCACACTAGTGAGCGCAAATGCAAATGTGCCAAAGCTGTCCTCCCATTACCGCCCAGAACCGACATAACCTGCCATAACCTATTACAGCCTTCGTGTGCTCTTCTCTGTGACATTTTTTTGGTGTTTGAAGGGCCCCCTGGTTTGTGTCAGACCCTTTGTGTCAGGTGTCCACCGTGGGAACGATTGATAAGTGTAGTACTGGGGCCCATTGCATTCTGGGATGGTGTTAGGGCTTTATGAGATCACACAATGTCCCAGAAGCAGCAGGACTTTGGTTTTGTCCTCTCCTCTCTGCTCCTCTCCTTTCCCCTTTCCCCTCTCTTCTCCTCTCCTTTCCTCTCCTCTCCTCTCCTCTCTGCTCCTCTCCTTTCCCCTTTCCCCTTTCCCCTTTCCCCTCTCTTCTCCTCTCCTCTCCTCTCCTCTCCCCTCCCTTCCCAGGGCATTGCACCCTGTGATAGCATCAGGGCCCCCTAAGATCATTGAGATGTAGTGTTTAGGAGCAGCAGGCCTCTCCGTTTGCTCCTGCCAGGCATGAGCGTCCGTCGCCGAGGTGTCTGGTCACCACGGCATCAGTCCGGCTTTGATCCTGACACGCTCTGACAGACACGAGTTTTGGAACGAAGACGGATTGCTTTGCAGGCTCTCCCTTTGGGGTCAAAGGGCATCCATCTGATCTCATTTGGTCTCCCGTTCCATCTTTCTGTCCTCATCATCCCTCCTCCTCCTCCCCTCCTCAAGCTATCATTTCCCGATGTTTCTATAGCTGCTCATCTTCTCAATACTGTGTGCTTTAGGGAAGCAATTGCTTTCTTTTTCCCTGTTCTGTTTTTCTATCTCTTCCACAGCTGAGACCTCCCATACTCCCTCCTTCCCCCCCTCCTTCCCTCACTCCCTCCTCCCCCCCCATCTGCGATGCTCCCATCTTGGGGTGCTGTGGACGTGTGGCTCACGTTTCATTTCCCATTTCATTGCACCTTGCTTTTTTTGTTGCTGTCAGTCCCCTGCACCTGTGGCACTCTTAAGCCACACATGATCCTTTGGCACACACACACACACACACACACACACACACACACAAACACACACACAAACACACCCCTGCCTTCAGCCTTAGAATGAACACACCTGCCTTCAGGCTTATCTTCATGGGGCCTGTTTCTACACAGACGGATGTGCAGTGAGGAAGCCACACAACTATACACACACCGTACAGTGTGTGTGTGTGTGTGTGTGTGCGCATGTGTGTGTGTGTGTGTGCGTGTGTGCATACATATAGGTGCGCACAAGCACTCATGGGTGCACATGCTGTGACATGCTGTCACGTACAGACCATTGCACAGGTGTATCATACCACTTCTCTTTCTTTGACAGACAGATTGACAGAAAGACACACAAGCAGTTATATCACCCCTTTCTTTCTCTTTTATTACACTGGTTCTCCTTTCCTCTGTCTCTTTCCCAGTTTCCCACTTTCTCTTTGTTTCCTGCCTTCCTCTGATCTCTTCTGTATGAGCTCCTGGGTCCTCCTGATCCAGTCCTCTAGCTGAGAGATTGTGCCGCCGCCAGCTCTACTCTACCTCCTTGTGGCTCCTGCCCAGATCCTAAAGCCAGCACCCAAACCTGCCCCCCCCCCCACACACACACCCTTCTCAACCCTTCCACTTGTCCAGTTCTGGCTCCTGTACTCTGTGCCGGCCGTTTGAAGCCCTTTCATGTGGTACTCGTAAAACCTGGCTGCCAACCGCATCCGAAATCTCAGCCGGACATCAAAGTGTTTGTTTAATTTCAGGGAAATTTCCCAGAGGTTGGTGCCAAGTAATTGAACTCAAGACCCCCTCCTCCTCCACACACACACACACACACTCCTGTTTAGATCTCGGATCTCTACGGAAAGGCATTGTGTGAGAACCAGCCAGGCAGGGTAGTGGTAGAGTGGTAGAGGCATGAAGAACACTCAACAGAGCTGAAATAAAGCAAAAAAAAAAAAATCAGGCTGTGTGTTTCTGGCCCTGGATGGTTTGGTGTGTAGTTTTCTTGGTGGTGTTTTGGAGCTGTATCTGTTTTGTGTCTCTGAAATAAGATCATAATCTTTATCAGGGTTTGGCAACTTTTTTGACTTGTTGTGCCAATAAGAAATGGTGCTGTTCCTTTGCGTGCCAATCAACAGACCTTTTTTTTTTTTACACTATTTATAATCATGGCGCTGCGTTTCCAACATGAAAATATGTTCAATGTGTTCTGGCTGGGTGCAAAGCAGCATTTTATGAACATTTTTTAAAAATAAATAAATATATAAATAAATGAGTCATTCCATGATTACAAATTAATAATTCTAAATTTTATACATGAACATGTGCGTTACAGGCTGACTTGTATAATGGGAAGCACAATCACTTTTTTGGGGTTGGTGCAAATATGGATTTTTGTTATAGCCAAGTAACAAAACTAACAACATTCTCACTACGTCATGCTTTTCTCATGTCAGGAATTGGGTACCCTGCCCTTTAGTAGGACTACCATGGTCTTCCTGTCCCTACAAATTATTGCAGAAAAGCAGAAAATTTACAGGAAGGACAACATTTTTTAAACTTGTGGTGGCGGGTTGTGTTCATGTAACCTACTTTTCAAAAAAGTTCCTAGCAAAATGTCTATCATTTGATTTGTTTTTGTTCCATGAGATGGTTCAGAACCTTGAATACTGAACACTTAAACATGTTTAATTGGCTTGTCATTTTGTGCCGTGCCTCAAAATGACGGTGGATGTTGGACAAATAAAACAGAACTTTCAAAATACAAAAAGCACACAACACTTCTACCAATAATATGCCATTTGTGCCATAACTGCTGTGCAAACTGATGAACGATCTCTGGCGCAACTGCTGTGCTGGGATTCGTCTCGTAGAAAAATGTTTAAAGCCTGTAGAGTGCATTACCGTTTATAATCCTACAGAAGACGCGCCCTACAAAAGCCAACGGCTGTTCAACAGCAGATGAGATGGCCAAACTTTTTCTAATGTAGAAAAACAAGGGTTGCACACCATCACTGGGGTGCCTGCTTGAATCCCTCTGTGTGCCAACTGTGGGTTGCTGACCCCTAATCTAAATAATCATCTATATCTAATTTGCTATTCCAATGATAGAGGACCTGTGTGTGTATGAAGGCACAACATTTTGAACTCAAGTTGTCGAAGGGAGAGAGTTTTTTAGCCTGTGGTTGTATGTCAGATGTGTTTAAAGAACATCTGTGAACATGTGAATGTTTAATGGAGATGATATAACATGTCCTGACTCTCTGTTGCCCTTCCCGCCTGAGACACATTTCTCACAGTTTATCCCTTCCACTGAAGCCTTTCTGGCAGACCTGAGATCCTGTGCCATCTCATCTCATCTCCACTAAGAGCAGCCGAAAGTTTTAACTGCCCAGAGGCCATAGCTAGGCTCTTCTCACCACTAAAGCTCTCCTCTCCTCTCCTCTCCTGTCTGTGTTTTCTATCAGTGTAAATGTCTGTACAAATGGAAAGTGGGGCGGGGGGAGACTCACCTTTCCCTCCAGTGGCCCTGTGTGTGATTGTGAACGAGGCTGTGAGCACAGAGGCTGGTTTCACACACACACACACATACACACACACACACACACACACACACACACACACACACACACACACACACACAGTGCGCCAGAGCCCAGAGACGAGAGGCTAAGTGGGCTTTGTGTCGGACTGACAGATTGCTGGTCCATCAGAGAGGGAGCGAAGAGAGTGAAGAGATAGATAGATAGAAAGCCAGAGAGGGGGAGAGTGAAAGAGAAAGTGAGTGTGTGTGTGTGAGAGAGAGAAAGAGAGAGGGCGAGAGAGAGCCTAGTGATGGTTAGATAGAGTTAAGATGTCCAGAGTCATGGAGGCAGTAGAGAGCAGAAAAGGGAGCTCTATCTCTCCTGCAAAGATGGTGATTGAAGGAGGCTTTTGCACAGTCTCTAAGTCCTCCTGCTGTTTACCCCTTCACACATTTCTGCCTTTAGCAGAAGCACTGGATGTTTTTTCCCTGTTTCTATGCTCTGCTCGCTCCTCAAGTGCTGACGTGAGCTCACACATATCGGTGTGTTTTTTTCTTTTAACCCCCATCCTCCATAGACCCCCCCCCCCCCCCCAAAAAAAAAAAAACAAAATAATAATAAATAAATAAAAATCTGTGAAGTTGGTTGCCTTGGAAACCCATATTATGTTACTAATTAGTGGAGTTGGGAGCCAGTGAAGCTTATTGTTTTTTTTCTAAATGGAAGGAGACAGATGTGTGTGTTGATGGGAAGACTGTCGTAGCTTGACTGAAGTTTCAGGATTAAAAGTCCACCAGTAACTTCCTAGCATGTGCTTCATCTGAAATGAAATAAAATTTAACAGCAACTTACACCTGTAAATTCATGTAGCATGTTTGTCATAAGGTCATACAGGTTTGGTCTGCTCGTTCACTTGCAGCAGGTTGAGATGAGGAGGAGGAGGGGGGGCATTAATATTTATTTCTCCACGTATCGATTCGCTCAGGCGTGACAGGGCTCAGGTGGTTGCCATTGGCAGGTGGGACTCTCAAATTTAATTAATCGTTGAGGGATTATTTTTCTCTCTTGCGCGCGTCGTGCCAGGCTGCCTCTTACTACCCCCCCCAAAACCTCTCCTCCTTGGAAGACGCTCAGTGTCCTCTGGGGAGATGGAGCTTTTGCTACAGTGATGTTCGGATATTGCTTAGCGATAGGACGAAGGCCAAGAACCCTTACAGCATGGGAACATGCTAGATGGGCATTTCTCAGAATGTCAAATAGATATCGCTCTGAAGGGTTAGCTCATGGTGATGGCTGATCAACTTCTCTGTCATGTGTTTTGTCTTCCCTATCTCCTCACCACACAGCCTGTCAATGAGCTAAGCTGTGACATCTCCTATATTATTGATTAGCGTTAATCTGCCCTGTGTATTGAACCAACTCAATGTAGCTTATGCTAAAGTGATTCATGAATTCTCTCATGCGGGATCTAAAATATCTGATGCTGTTGCTATTTTGTTTTAAATTCTCCTGCTTTGTTAGTTGTTGCTGAGGAAACAAGTCAAAGAAATAAGCCTAGGCTGCTTCTGTTTGGCTGACTTAAATTTGATTTGATTGGTAGACATGTTTATACTAGTTCCTCTGAGTCTAGGTGATTCTGTATGCTTCTTTTCTAGGGTTCACATTCACAGAGTTGCCATTGTTGTTCTTGCCAATCATACTTTGGGGGGGGGGGGTGGTATACACTTAGATGGGGTATCGGCGTGATTAGCCCAAATAAGGCTTCCACGCCTGTGTAGCTCAGCTCATTATGTGGAGGGAAGGAGTACATCAACTCTGGAGATGCCTTTCAAAGCCTTTCAGTTCTGCTTTGTTGACTCAGGTAATTGTGAGTGTCTGTTTGAAGACTGTCATCAGAGATGAGTGGTGTGGTGTGGCTTTCCCTCTCTCTCTTTTTTCTCTCTCTCTCTCTCTCTCTCACTCTCACTCTCACTCTCACTCTCACTCTCCACTCCCACTGAATTTGTACCAGATGAAGTCCTCTCTACCTCCTTCCGCCGGCTGGCTGCATGAAAGTGCGATTATCAGTAATTAAGGTCACACCACCGATAAACAGCTCGCCGTCCCCTAATTGATTTTTCATGCTGCAGTGGAATTCTGGGATATGGAAATGAAGTGGAATTTTTTATTTTTTTGGTCTGCGATGCTTGCCCGTTTCCCGTAGGCACTCAGGTGAAACCAGTCACCTCCCTCTTTTTCTGTCCTTCCCCCCCTCTCCTTCATGTTCTCTCATCATGCTTGTTTTTACTCCCGTTTTCTCCACTCTTCTTTTTTTCTCTTCATATCTTTGTTTCTAAGTTGTGCTTTTATGCTTGTGTTTTGTCCTTTACACTCCATCCCTCTTTTTTTCATGTGCGTCACTTTCTTTTTCTTTCTCTTTCTCGTTGACCCCTACTCCCCCCTCCTCTTTCTCTCTCTCTCTTTCTCTCTCTCTCACCCACCCTCTCTCACTCTGATTCTGTACCTCCCCTTTTTTCTGTGAAATCTCCACCTAACCTGCAGCCTCTCTGATCCCCTAAGAGCATGCTGGGATTGATGTGACAGGGGTCAGGGGTCAAAGTGGAGTACCTTTAAGAGTGTGACCCAGCTCATAGTTCTGTCACACACACGCACACACACACACACACAGACACACTCATTGTGTAGTCTTTTTTTCATGTGTGTTCACAGGCTGACATTTATTTAATTACACAAACCCCACTGGAGAGCACTTACTGTCACAGACAAAGACTCTTGTGAACTAAAACACACACACACACACGCATTGAGAGGATAGCCCTTGAACACCCTGCACAGCTATTATACATGGGGATGGATGCATACAGAACTGTTTCAAATAAGTCTGAATGGAAAAGCTAACCACCTCATATAGAACACACACACACACACACACACACACACACACACACTGCTTAGCTAAGGCATATGCCCAGGGATGGTCTTCTGAATAAGTCTGGAAGAGAATGGAAGAGCACATACATACTTACACCTAATCCACATACACACTCAGTCACACACGTACACCTAAATCCACATTCACACACAGTTACACACTCTTACAAGTGCATAGACAAACTCAGACACACTTGTTTGTCCTCACATCCCCTCAGCCCCTTTGTTCACTCATGTTGGTTTCTGCTTAGTCTCCTCCCACTGTGTCGTAACCAACCCATTTTACTGAGCCTGTGTGTTTGTGTGTATGTATAGCTGGGTGTGTATAAGACTGTGTGTGTGTGTGTGTGTGTGTGTGTGTGTGTGTGTGTGTGTGTGTGTGTTGACTTTATTCTTTCTTTATGTGAGCAGTAGAACTTTTCTCACACCCCTGATTGCTTGTGTTTTTATTTGTGTGTGTGTGTGTGCCCTGTCTGTCATTCTTGCCCTTCTATGCTCGTGTGAGCAAAGTGCTCCCTAATGGGACATAGAAAATGGAGGGGGGGAGGAGGGAGGGAAAGAGAGATTGAGGGAAGAAAAGAGAAGCAGAGAGGCACAAACAATAGAGGGTCCTCCACTGAGCATGTGTCCCACAGAGGATAATCGCGTGATGGCCTCGGAACTAGGTCACTTTTTGTGTGTGTGTGTGTGTGTGTGTGTGTGTGTGTGTGTGTGTGTGTGTGTTTGAGCTCCACATCATGCGAGGGGTGATAGGGTCTTGAGTGCTCAGTGGGTGGAGGTAGGTGGGGTCTGTATGATGACCGTGTGTGTGTGTGTGTGTGGGTTTGTGTGTGTGTGTATTAATGGGTGGGGGGGTTAGGTGGACTACAGCAGGGGGTCTGGTGGGTCCCAGGCCCAGCGGCCATCATTAGACGAGTGCCAAACAGAGGGATGTGAGGGAGAGAGAGTGTGTGAGGGACGAGGCAGAAGACAACTCCAACGACCGCTCCTGTAGTGGACCGCCGCCCCTCCTCTCATCCGTGTGTAGTCTTTTTTTCCTCGTTTTCCCTCTCCCTCCCTCATTTCTCTCTTTCACTCTTCCTTTCTTTTTCAGCCATTTTTCTTTTAGTAGTAGCATTTTTCCTCCATTTCCCATCCCTCTTTGCTGTAGCTGTCACCCGAGGCTCTGTGACTCTGTGTTGTGGGCCCTCGTTAAAAATAGCGTGAGAGGCAGAGAGGGATATGGACAGAGAGAGGGAATGACAAAGGGATCCTCGCACGTCCGAGAGCAAGACGGGAGTAAGAGCGAGCGCCTTGTTGCTAATCGGCCATTTTGATTTCCTAATTGTGTTAATGGACTAACGAGCAGCCCTTGAGTGAACAAGGCAGAGAGGGTGGTTTTTTTTGGGGGGTGGGTGAGTGCTACCCAGGGACTCGGAGGCGGGGGGGGGGGCAGGTTTGGGGACAGAACGTACCGAACAAATGCATGTGTTTGTTTTTTATTTGTGTGTGTGTGTGTGTGACAGGGGGCCAGCAATGTTGCCGTGAGCCAGTCCCAGAACAGAGGTGGAGCCATGGACAGAGTGAGGAATCCTAAAGTCACCAACAGGTACGTTGAAAGGAGGTGTGTGTGTGGGTGTGGGTGGGTGTATCCGTTAGTATGTCTGTGTTTGTGTGTGGGTGTGTGTGCTTGGGTATGAATGTGATGTTGGCAGGATTTGAGGGTGGGGGTTTGGTGGTTGGATTGTTTCTGGTTGGTTTGGTCTCATTGCCTGTGTGGTGTTCTATCACCTGTTTGGCTTGTTGAATGTGTACACTTTGAGTTGTTAATGTGGCTGGTCGTTGCAGTGTTTTTGTTGTGTTTATAGTATTATTGTGTGTCTTTGTGGCGTTTATGACACTGCTGTGTTTTTTTGCCTCATGTGGGGCTGAACTTGACTTTGATGGGGGAAGGATTTACATATTGACAAACCCTTCATATTGTCACCAGACACGCGGATACACACAAATGCACGTTTACGCGTGCACACACATACACACACACACACACACATACACACACATGTGCTCACGCTCACATATTCCTACTTATTTGCTGACACACACTGCTTAATGAGCTGATCTGGGATTACACAATGTCTTTGTTTTCCTGCTCATCTCCGAATAGACCTGTCTCTCTCTTTTTTTTTGTTTTTGTGTGTGTGTGTGTGTGTGTGTGTGTGTGTGTGTGTGTGTGTGTGTGTGTGTGTGTGTGTGTGTGTGTGTGTGTGTGTGTGTGTGTGTGTGTGTGTGTGTGTGTGGGTGGGTGGGTGGGGGTGTTGTGTGCTTGTGTTTATGTATGGGTTTTTGCTTTAACAAATGCAGGTTTGTGTGTGTGTGTGTGTGTGTGTGTGTGTGTGTAACAGAGTAATACAATATATTTGGATGTTTTGTGCCACTATATAGAAAACAGAAAAAGAGACATATTTTTTGTTGGTGTCATTTCAGTGAGATTAGTCCTCCGTTAAGCTGGGTGTGTGTGTTTATGTGTGTGTGTTAGAGAGAGAGAGAGCGGTTTGAGTGTGTACACGTGACAAACCTGGCTCACAGACCGTGGTCCCTACAGTGGTTTCCATGGCCACAGGGCTCAGTGAGAGCACGTCAACGACTCCTCTCTTGGCAGCTTTGGGTGTCTTATCGCCCTCCCAGCGGTCATGTGACCTCCCAGAGGCTGATGGGAGTTTATCTCCTCTGCCTCCCCTCACTGCACCTGTCACTCAGACTTAGAGGTGCTCTGACCTACATACAAACAGGTGCTATAATGCCTTTATACACCAGTAATAGCAATTGCCAAATCAAGTGGACAGCAATATGATTTTTATGCAAGATTTATCTGTATTTAGATATGGTATTCTGTTGTTGAAGGTTTTTTTTTACCATTGGTCTGCATATGATTGCAGGGCTAGGCTTGGCAACTATATAGACATGCCTGTTTTCCATGGACAGACTCCTGAAAACAAACATTTGTTCCTGCAGTTGTAGTTAAATTTTTTTTTAGATATTTTAATATTGATCGCAATATGTCCCTTGTTTCCATGTCAGACATCTGGCACAGACACATACACACACACACACAAACAGGTTGTGATGGCTGTTATGCTACTGACCAGACATTGATCAGAGATGCCTGTGAATCGCTCTTAGTGAATGCCCGAGTGCCTTCATTAGCGTGGAGTGGGGAAGCTCTGGACGAAATGAGCCACAAATGCAGCCGGTCTTGTCTCTGGCCTCAGATCAGATCCTGCTAGGTGCTCTGCTCAGGCAGAGCGGCGCGGAGAGGAGTGGCTGGTCTTTTGTTTGGGGGCTATTTGGAGTTGTAAGGCTCAGCTTGAGCTCCTCTTAGCCAGCCGAGGGTTATCGATTCTTAGCTTAGCGCCACGCTGGTGGTTCAGACCCCCTCGCTGGTGTGGTTCAAGGTTTGGGACGGGGAGGTGTTCGCTCGTTCGTTCGCTCACTCTCTTTCATCGGCTGTTTGTCAAAAGAGATCGAACACGAGCGTCTGTCTAGCTCTGTTAGCTAGTCTGACTGTTTGTAAGTCATAGATTTGCTTTATTGTCTGTCTGTCTGTCTCTTTGTTTCATTCACTCTCTCTTCTTCCAACTCCACCTCACATACCACACACACACACACACACACACACAAGCTTGGGTGCTTGACTGATCACACACACACACACACAAGCACAAAAACAGGCAGTCACAGTCACATCCACGCACTTCATAATCACTCGCAGTTACACATGGTCTCCCATGCAAATGAGTGTGCGCACACACACACGCACACACACACTTGCACACCTTTACGTATACACATGCACGCTCACCTTAGTGGACAGCAGCAGCTTGTTGTTGTTGTTTTGGATGGCTGCTAAAATTGGATGCTGTTTGTGAACCTACACACACATACACACACACACTTCTCTTCTCTTCTCTTCTCTTCTCTAACGAAGCCCCAGCAGGCCTTGATGAGCTTGTTTGCGCTGGTGATACTGCTCAGGAATGTAAATGTGGCCCAGGACAGTGCAGAGGTGAATGTAAATTGGCTACAGGGGCAGCGTGGTACATGTGGAAATGCAAATAAGGAAAATATGTGAATGAATGGGAAAGTAAGAGTGTGTGTGTGTGTGTGTGTGTGTGTGTGTGATATATACCATGAATGGAAATATGTTTGAAAGGTCTGAGCCAATGGAAGATGTTGAGTCAGTGTGTGTGTGTGTGTGTGTGTGTGATATACCATGAATGGAAATATGTTTGAAAGGTCTGAGCCAATGGAAGATGTTGAGTCAGTGTGTGTGTGTGTGTGTGTGTGTGTGTGAGTGAGTTTGAGATGCCGTATGTGGACATCTGTTTGAAATGGCTAGGCCTTTAGAAGTTGTTGGGTCAGCATATAGGCCACACATTTGTGTGTATATCATTCTGGCACAGTTTGCATCGAGGCTGGTGCATATGAGCAGGTACAGTGTGTTAAAGGCCACTGTGCTTGCTCTGTGTGCATAACACACATTATGCAAAAGCTTGGTGTAGGTCCGCAACCAGCAAAATTCCAGAGAGCAAGAATCCTATAGCACACATTTATTAGCAACGTTATTAGCTAAAAATAATGTAGCCAGTAAGGATCTTGTAGTTAATGAAAATGAAGACTCTTCTGATTGGCTGAGATTTAGCATCATCCCTGTGTGAGCTGGACTCTGATATCACCGTGTTGCTGCATCCTCTCATCACAGTGAAAAACATGCACACTGTGGCTCATGACAAGCTGAATCTTATCCCCCCCCCCCCACAACACACACACACATATTTACACCATGTTTCTAAAGCTTCCCTGTAGCAGTGGCACAGACACTTGTGTCTCCCTGGTCCTCCACCCATCCGCTTCAAGTTGCCTCTCTCTCTCTGTGTGTGTGTGTGTGTGTGTGTGTGTGTATGTTTACCCCAGCATCTCGATGGCAGGAGGTGGCGACGGCTTAGCGGTAGACAGTAGATGGAGTTTTGAATAGAGGAGAGGCACCCATTATCAGACGCCTTTAAACAGCTCAGCAGGGCCGATAAGGCCAGATTGATCTGCTCGCACTCTGATCACTGGGTGCTGCTTTGCTTAGGTGCTTAATCTCCCAGCTTTGCCATCAAAAGACCCAGCCTTTCTGTTCCCCTTACCCCACACCCCCACCTCTGCCGGGCTTTGTTCATTTGTGTGTGTGTTCGTGTGTAAATATGTGTGTATTTGTGTTTGTCTGTATTTGGGTTTGTGTTTGTCTGTGTGTGTGTGTGCCTTGTGTTTGTGTGTATCTTGAAGCGTTGCTAGTGTGGCGATGCCACCGGCTTCGAAGATTACGTTAAGAGTGTGGTGGAGAGGAAGCTACCTGCTCTCTTCAACATCACTGTTGCTCTTCTCTCCCTCTCTCTCTCTCTCTCTCTCTATCTTTGCCTCCCCTCTCTTCCTTTCTTTCTCTGCTCTCTCTTTGTTTCTTTTCCTTTTTTCTTTGCCCTTTTCTCTCTCTTCTCCCCAGTAGCTTAGTGTTTTTTTAAAGAGAGTAGTAGGTAGATGGAGAGAGAACATTAGCCTCTGGCTGTGATGGTGAAACAGACATGACACACACACACACTCATTTTCTTTGAAAGCGAGTGTGGCAGAGCTACCTCTGAGCTTATTTGTCAGGCCATTACCGCAGCCTACTAGAATACCAACGGCAAATGGATTTGAAGTTCACACTGAAGAAACTTTACTTTGTGTGTGTGTGTGCGCATGCATGTGTGTGTGCGCATGCATGTGTGTGTGCGCGTGCATGCGTGCGTGCGTGCATGTGCATATGCATATGTTTATGCATGTGTGTGTGTTTGCGTGTGCACGTTTGTGCGTGTATGTATTTAAGTTTGTGTGTTTGTGTGCATGTGCAAATGTCTCTCTATGTATGAGTGTGTGTCCACATGCATTTCTAGGTTACATTTGTAACATTACATGTGTTTGCAAACTCCTTCACCACACTTGCTCCATCTCCTCCACTGCCTTAGAAGACTTAACGGCCTCTTCATTAAGCTAGGCTAATGACCCTCCATCCCTCCTTATCCCTCCTTCCATCCCCCACCTCCTGTTCTTGTCCTGTGCTTTGATATGTGCTGTTGTGCCTGGCTCTTAATTAATTGAAACTTGTGCTTATGCATGCAGGCACCCTTCAGACGCAGCAGTGGTGCTGGTGGTGGTGGTGTTTATGGGGGGCGTACAGAGACCCCTCTCTCTTACCTGGGCACTCTACTCTGCTTGGCTCTTTTCCCCTCCCCTCCTCTCCTCCAATCCTAGCTTTATTTAGAAACTCAAAGTGGTTCATTTGCACCGCACAACTTTCTTTTCTTTTTTTCCTCTCGAACCACCCCCCCCCCGTTTTGCTCGGCTCCTACACCTTCCTCCTACTACATTTGTGTTTTTCTCTTCCTCTCTCTCTGTCTCTGTCTCTTTCTTTTTCTTTCTCTCTCTCTCTGTCCTTTAGTGTTTCTCTCTCTCTTTTTGCTGTTATTTTCTGAGCATCTCTTTCTCCATTCGGCACTGCAGTGCTTGTGATGTTTTGTGTACTCTCTCATTAGGCTCCATGGGCTCATGAATAATTTTCCCTTTCCCTCTGCTCTCTCTATCCTGCTCTACCTCTTTGTCTTTTCCCTCCTACTCCCCCCCCCCCTCTCTCTCTTCCTCCCTGTTGTACCTCGTATGATGTATGTCTGTTTGTATTGTTTGAGTAAACAGACAAACACATTTAGACAAATAAACTCATTAGCAGCACACTCAACAAGAGCCAGTTGAAAACCTGCCATAAAGGAGTTGGCACGTGGACCCATGTTATTTGTGTATGTGTATATCTGTGTGCGCGTGTGCCATAAAGTTGTGTAAAAGTGTGTGCAATAGTGTGCCATAGGGCTGTTTAGTGTGGGCATGACTGCTTTACCCTCCCAAGAGGGAGGCTGCCAGAGCTTGGTGGCCACAGAGGAGTGTAACAAGACTGAGTCACCACAGAACAACACTTACGTTCTCACAGACGAGCGACACTCAGTTTTGTGCTGCTTCTGCTGTGTGTATGCGTCTGCGTCTGTGGCTGTGGCTGTGGCTGCGTATCATAATTGTGCCCCCCAATTGCTGGCATGGCAATTCCATGTGTGGAGTAATGGCATTTCTAGCAGCAGCAGCAGCACCTCTCTGCACCCCTAGATTGTGCCACACAATGCCAGCGCCTGGGCACTCTGGCAAAGATAGGATAACGCTCCCTTGTCAGAGACCTGCCTGGCTGCGTTAATCTGTCCTCAGATTTACAGATTGTGTATTTATTTGTGTGTGTGTGTGTGTGTGTGGGGGGTGGTTTATCTTGATTCTGACATTTGTGTTTTTTTGTGTTTGCAGCAGTCTGACAAGAACAGTGGAGTTGCTAGGAGATCGGGGACCTCTGGGAATCAAAGTAGTGCCCTACTGCTCCTCGCTTAGTGGAAGGTATGGAGATACACACACACACACACACACACACACCCACGTACAGCCCCCCGCACACACACTTTTCACACAGGAAGGAGTGTGGCTAAGTGTGTGTTTTGCCCCTCATTACAGGGTCAATAAGAGTAAGACCTGCAAGGTGAGGGGTCAAATGCCAGGGGCAGACACACACTCACCCTTTCTTTCTCTCTCTCTTCTCACACACACACACTCAGGATCACACCATATGTGACAGGAAGTGGACCCTATGAGGAAAGTGACACACTTCCTGTTTTGCGTGTTTTGTATGGGGTTAGAATTTGTGCCAGGGGCCACAGGTCCCTGCTGGGCCCTCAGAATAATGTCCCTCACTAGGGACCTCAATCTGCAAGCTGACCTCATCACCTCTGCAAGTTGTGTGTGTGTGTGTGTGTATGTATGTATGTATGTATGTATGTATGTATGTGCATGTGTGTTTGTGTTCATGTATGTTGACAAATTGGATAAAAGCGTCTACTAAATGCATAAATGTGATGCAAATGTAATGTTTTTATGTGTGGGAGAGGGTGAATGTTGGTGGGTGTAATGTTTGCAGCCTTTGAGAGGTGTCTCCATATCCCAAAGTTTTTTTTTCAAAGCTGCTAAACAGGCATGCAATAAAGCTTTCTTTGCCTTCTCAACAAACTTACTCTCTCTTTCCCCCCCCCCTCTCTATCTCTACTCTCTCTTTCTCACTGTCCTCTCTTCGTCCTCTCCATTTCACCTTTTGATCTCATATTTTCACATTCAGTTTATTCAACCAAACTTCTTCCTCAGCCATAGTAACTTTTTTTTTTGTTGTTGTTGTCAATATTTGCTCCACAAAAAGATGCCCATCCTCTGTCAGCTCCACTGAACACGTCTCCATACACTAATCTCATATTCTCCAGCTTCTCTCTCTAACTCTCTGAATCTCTTGACAATCTCTCTGGCCTGACGCAGCCAGCCTCCAAACTGGTAGGTTTGCCTCCTGTAGAAAAAAAAAAAAACATGAAAACAAAACCCTATTAAACCCAACAAGTAATAAACACATGCATCTTTAATGAGACTCTGTCGGATCCTGTAACTCTGCACCCTCGGTGTTGTGTGCATGGATTTTGTCGAGTTGTTTTTCGGAGGGGGACCACAGACCGTCTGTGTGTGTGTGTGTGTGTGTGTGTGTGTGTGTTTGTGTGTGTGTGTTGGGCAGTGAGTGTCCCCTGAGAGAACTTCGAGTCAGTCTGTGTGTGTGTGTGTGTGTGTGTGTGTGTGTGTGTGAGTGAGTGTTTGTTCCTGTGAAATGCCACCGGTGCTTGTTTTTAATATTTCACAGCTGAGCGCAAACAGCATATTGAAATTACCCGAATAATTTGAGTCACTTGTTTGCCAGGAAGACTTTGGTTTTGAGTTAGTTCTTTTTTCCATGCATGTAAGTCTGAATGCTCCTTGTCTTGTGAAGTATCAGGGGTGTGTGTGTTGACACATGTCAGCTGCATGCATTGCATTTTGTGTATGTGCACCATGTGCATTTATTGAGTGAGTGTGTGTGTGTGTGTGTGTGTGTGTGTTTGTTTTGCAGGTCCCTGGGCCTTCATGTGTCAGGCCTAGAGGACAGCGGTCGTGCCAAGAAGGAAGGCATCTTTCGGGAGGAAGAGTGTATCGTACAGATCAATGACACTCCACTAATGGACAAGTCATTCGCCCAGTGAGTACACAGTCACTGACTGACTGACATACACATACATTTCCACACACCAATTATGCACACACACACACACACACACACACACACACACACACACACACACTCTTACCTGTATGCGCTCTACTTCTTTCTCTCTCACATACATTGACACACACATTCTCACACTCTGTATCTCTCTCATTTCACTTCTCTCTCGCTCATTCATACACACACACACACGCACGAACACACACACGCACGAACACACACACACACACACACACACACAAGCTCTTCCCTTTCCTCCTCTCTTGTAAAGATCACTTTGCTCTGTACCCCAACAAAAGAGCTGTCTGTCACTCATTCACCCGGTCACTCAATCCCAAGCTGGGCTCCTCAGAGTAAGCACAGCAGGCTCTCAAAAACCCTCACAATTACACTCACCATTACCATTAAAGGGGGTGTAAAAGAGACAGAAATAGAGAGAGATGCACAAAGAATGAAAGGGAAATGAGGATGGAACTAGGAAATGAGGATGGAAATGTCTACCCCTCTCAACACACACGCTTTATTACTACATTAGGTGTACTGCTTTGGTCACCCGGGCAGTGGTGTCTGTGTTTTTGAAACTCATGCAAAGGGTCTTCCAGGCGTATTTTAGATGGAGCTTTCAGATATGGGATGTTTCATTCAGTGACTGCAGTCTGGCCTTTTCTTTACTATTATTGAAGCATTTTAGTTCTAATGCTGAAGAAGACACATTTGTTGGTGTTTGGGTTCCTTTGGCATAAGTGATAGTAGTATATACATCATCTGCTATATATCAATCTGAATGCCATTGATGGTGTGCTGGTGACATGGTGGAGATGATGTGGAAAAGATTAAAGGAGCAAGAAAGTCTTTTTGTGGGACTTTTGTGAGCCAAACGATTACTCGTTGATTGTAGTTACTTTAAAGGGATGTTTTGGAAACAGTCAGCTATTGCTAACTGAATGGGGCACCCTTTCAGTTTCATTTTTCAGGGCAGCAGTCTTCCAGAATATCCCTTTAAATGTAGGAGGAGATACTTTGATGTGTGGTGAATGAATGAAAATGAAGTGCTTTTAAACTAATGCTGCTGATCAGAGATACTTGTTGTACTTGCTGTTTTTAATATATATATATTATTTGTTTGTTAAGCACCTTTTAATGCTGTTTGCAATAAATGATAATGATAATTGATGTTGTATGAATAGGGTTTAATTTGATTTGATTTCCAGGTCCCAAGAAGTGTTCAGGCAGGCCATGACCTCTTCCTCTCCAGTGCGTCTGGAGGTGCTGCCGATGTCCAGCAAGCTCCGCTATGAGAAGTCACTGATTGGCCAGCTGGTCGGTCTGAATGATGGGTCCAGTGTGGAATCCTTCCCCAAAACTCACAGTCCGCTGTCTCTGAACCCCAAGGTGGGAGCTCTGCGGGAGAACCCTGAGACCCCTCCTCGCTCCCCTGAAGTGCCAGCGCGTGTGCCCGCCACAGTGCCAGCGCCTGTGCCTGCGCCTGCGCCCGCACATGTTGTTGCCCCGGCTACTGTGGCCCAGGCAGCCCCTGTCCGAGCCCCGTCCCCTCAGAGGGAGGAGCCTCCAGCCAGATACACCCCTGACCTGCCGCGTTCCACCGAGTCCACGCCCCCACGGACGGCCTCTGCCTCTCCTACATCGGCAAGGGGGCGCGAGAGTCCCCTGTCCAAGAAGGGCCCGCCCATCTCCACGCTTGTCAACCTGGCCAATAAGAAAGGAGGGAAGAAGATGAAGATCGACCTGAAGAAGGGTACGTGACAGAACAAGCTGAGAGGTGGATAGAGTCAATAAACAGAGATGGATGAATGAGTGTGAGTGTGTGAATGCATGACTGAATCCCACCCCTCCAAAACCCTAAGCACTGAGCCCTCAAATACTCTGCTGGCATAAATCAGCCAATCAAGAAGTCAATTCATTGAGCTACTCAAGCTTACTCTGTGTCTATATCCCAGTGTCTCTCCTAAGTCTAAGGACACTGGTATTAAGATGCAATGTGAATGAATGAAAAGACTGTGAACGAGTGAGTGACTGTGACAGTGGATGTGTGTTTGTGTGTGTGTGTGTGCGTTTGAGAGTATGAATCTATTAAAATGAAACAGCATATTGTTCTAAGAGAATAAATGAGCCATAGCTCCTCATTCATTATAATATCTGTAGACACCACTGTCTATTACACCTTTTTTCTGTTGGCGTGCTAATTGGTCTATTTGTATCTGTCATGTTTTTATTCGCTGTCCAATGAGGCATATAGGTGCCACATGACTGACATTAGAACCCTTGATTGAACCTGTTCAGTGATCACTTAATCCTTGGGGCAATCTTGAGAGGGGGAATAAAACTGATCGGAAATCAGTCGTAAGGTGCGTAAAGAGTCCGTGGGCGTCAAATTACATGGATAATACACAGCTGATGTGCCAGTTTCATGGCCATTAGAGAAAAAAGGCCTCTTTCCCTCTGAGTCTATTAAATGTCTATTGATCAGGAGGTTGCTTAGGGGAATTCATTATACACGCTGAGGTAGAGTAAGAGCTGGGAAGAGGGAGCGAAAGAGAGAGAGGTGAGCAGAGAGGGAGGGAGAGGAAGAGAGGGATGAAGAGAGAGAGCTACATGAACAAAGCCACCTCTGGCTTTGGTGTGTGTGATTGTGGCCTACCTGATGTCTGTGTGTCTCAGTCTTTGTTTCTCTCTTGCTCTCTCTCTCTCTCTCTCTCTCTCTCTCTTTCTTTTTCTCTCTACTCTCTGTGTCTTTCTTGCTCTCGCTCTCTCTTCTCTCTTGTCCTATCTGCTTGTGCTCTTTTCTTCTTCTTACATCATTTTTGTCTCTTTCCTTTGTTTTTAGTTCCGCAGTGCTTTCTTCTCTGCTCTTCTTTTGTTCTCTTCATTCTCCTCTTTTTTCTGCCCTCACTCTTACTCGCTTTGTTTCTTTTTTATCCCCTCTCTGTGCCCTTCTTTCTTTGCCTTTTCTCTCCTTTTCTCCTGTCCTCCTCTTCTCTTCTCTTCTCTTCTCTTCTCTCCTCTCCCCTCTGCTGTGCTCTGATTGACAGTCTGTCTCAGTTTAAAACATTAATGAAACTCAGTCAGGTGCTCAGCTGGGAGATGAGATTTTCATCAGTTGCCTTCTTTAGTATGCTGGATTGACTTTACCCCCGCCACTGCGTGACACCCACCTCAGACACCTCTCATTCGGTGTGTGTGTGTGTGTTTGTAAAAGAGTTATCCTGAGCCTCAGTAATCACAAATGTCCCCAGGGAGAGGTGAAACGAAAGGGAACAATATTTTTGGATGGCACCTGATCTGCCCCCCCCCCCCATCGTTCTTCCTTCTTCCATCTTTGCCTGCCCCTCTCTTTCTTTCTTTCTCTCTCTCTCTCTTTCTGGGTTATTCTCTGTTGCCTCTAGTCCATGAGGTGTGCCCACACGTGAAATTAAAGCCGGACGTCTCTAATCCTCATCGGGGAGGGTGGGTTGTGGATCACAGCTAGCCCCCTGCCAGTCTGAGGAAGACCACGCTGGAGAACCAGCACGCCAGCACATTACCCCACTCCCTCACACTCACACACACAAACACCCACCCCAGCCAGCTCGCCCGTGCTTAAGCCCAAATCGGGATGCACAGGCCTGGCCGACGAGCCTCGGCTCTGCTCCTCAGCCATGGAGCTTTTCCCTCATGTCTCCTTTCCCTCCTTCCCTTGGGTCAGTCTGCCATGGCTTGCCATAAGACCCCTGTTTTTTTTTTTTCTCTCTCTTTTTAAACCTTTTTAGTAGTTATTGATTTTTCTGGAAGGTTCCTCATTGCCTCTCTGCTTTTTTGGCTTCTTCCCCCCATTTGATGATTGCATGGAGAAATTCTAATCGCCAGCCAGTTGAATGATTTAGTAGGAGGGAATTTCCAGCCGACTTTGAATAATTGCAGTGCATTAATGGTAAATGTCAAATGGCCCAAGTCCAGCGCAATTTAACCTCTCTTGCCGTTGTCGTCATGGTTATTTTTTGTCACCATGGTAATGAAATATGAAATGCAAATCTTTGGAGAAGCTCAAAGGGTGTGTTCAGATCTGAACACAAAGAGGGCTTTGTGAGCGGATGAAAAATTTCTGTTTGTGTGTGTATGTCTGCTATGTAGACTTCAGTCATCTTTGAGTAAGTCAGTTTGTGGAGATGTATGTGCTGTCGTTTAGAAGACACATGGTGGGACTGTGTAAGTCTAAGTGTTAGTGTTCATACATTTTAACCAAGACATAGAGTCTGCATTTGTGTTTGTGGAACTCAATTTGTCTTTGTGTGTGTGTGTTTGTGTGTGTCTGTGTTTGTCTCCCTAACATTACCTCTCTGCTTCCCTTCCTCAGGCACCGATGGCTTGGGTTTCACTGTGGTGACGCGTGACTCCTCGGTGCATGGCCCCGGGCCTATCCTTGTCAAGAGCATCCTGCCCAAGGGGGCAGCCATCAAGGATGGACGACTGCAGTCAGGCGATCGCATCCTCGAGGTAAGGCTCACTCACTCGGGCATCACTCACTCACTTGGACAACAGTGACCTTTTGACTTTGCCCTCTGGCCTGCCCTCTTGCACAAAGACCTGAATGAGGTTTCGAGCAACAAGGCTCAGATCTGTCGTGTGTAAATGCCCTGAAAAGCCACCCCTCTTTGAAGTGGATGTTGAAAGACTGTTGCAAAGCTCAGATCTGGTGTTGTCAGCAAGATTTTGAGTGCACTTGTAGTTCCTGAGTTGGGTGTTCTGTTTGTCAGAGCTTTGTTAGAGTGAAATTCATTGTGGCTATAATAAAACATGAAGTGTAGGCCTCTGTTGCAGAGACGTTAACTTGTCCCTGTTCAAATGCTTTTGCAGTTTGATATGCTTTCTTACACAGTGTGTGTGTGTGCGCGTGTGTGCATGTTCATGTTTGTCTGTGTCTCTATGTATGCCGCGTGTGTGTTCCTGTGCATGTATGTATGGTGTATGCGTATGGTGTGTCTGTGTGTATGTGTGTTTTCCAGGTGAATGGCATGGACATCACAGGGCGCACTCAGGAGGAGCTTGTGGCCATGCTGCGTAGCACCAAGCTAGGGGAGACGGTCTCCATGGTTGTGGCTCGCCAGGAGGAGATATTCCTGCCCAGAGAGCTGGTGAGTCATGACAGTCAGCCTCTCTCTCTCTCCCTCTCTCTCCATCTATCTATCTGTCTGTCTGTCTGTCTCTATCTATCTATCTATCTATCTATCTATCTATCTAACTGTCTATCTATCTGTCTGTCTGTCTGTCTGTCTGTCTGTCTGTCTCTATCTATCTATCTATCTATCTAACTGTCTATCTATCTATCTGTCTGTCTGTCTGTCTGTCTGTCTCTATCTATCTATCTATCTATCTATCTATCTATCTATCTATCTATCTATCTATCTAACTGTCTATCTATCTATCTATCTATCTATCTATCTATCTATCTATCTATCTATCTATCTATCTATCTATCTATCTATCTATCTATCTATCTATCTATCTATCTATCTATCTATCTATCTATCTATCTATCTATCTATCTATCTATCTATCTATCTATCTATCTATCTATCTATCTATCTATCTATCTATCTATCTATCTATCTATCTATCTATCTATCTATCTATCTATCTATCTATCTATCTATCTATCTATCTATCTATCTATCTATCTATCTATCTATCTATCTATCTATCTATCTATCTATCTATCTATCTATCTATCTATCTATCTATCTATCTATCTATCTATCTATCTATCTATCTATCTATCTATCTATCTATCTATCTATCTATCTATCTATCTATCTATCTATCTATCTATCTATCTATCTATCTATCTATCTATCTATCTATCTATCTATCTATCTATCTATCTATCTATCTATCTATCTATCTATCTAACTGTCTATCTATCTATCTATCTATCTATCTATCTATCTATCTATCTATCTATCTATCTATCTATCGATCGATCTATCTATCTATCTATCTATCTCAATTGCTTTCTCCCTCAGTGTTTCCCATTTTTTTTTTCTTTCCCTTTTTTCTCCACTCTCTGATATTCTGTGCATTTTCTACTCCATCACTCTGTTTTAGTCAGGGTTGCAACCTTGCAAATACCCAAGAGGCCTTGGGTGGGGGGTGGGACAGTGGTTCAGGAAGTCCCACCCTTCCCTCTTCCTCATCCTGTCAATCAGGGGATGTTGTGCATCTCTGATACACTCAATTCGCGCACTCTGAGAAACTCTCTCCCTCTTCCTGTCCCCTTTGTCGATTCAGCGCACTACAGGAAGTCATCCGTGCATCCTTGCGCTGGGACAGGAAGCAGCAGTGCATGCTGGGTCGTGTGTGTGTGTGTTTAGGTGCCGGTCCCAGCTCACTCTTCCTGTATCTGTGACCTTCCTTCAAAGCGCCACTCAAAATTGTTGTTTTATCAGCACCCTCCTCCCTTTCCTTTCTTGTGGCAGATGTCATTGAGTCCCATTGGTCGAAAAAGACGCTGCGGCCCCACTGCTTTTCACCCATAAGCTCCCTCTGTCAGGAAACTGTCCTTCCATTGTCTCTCAATTTCCTTTTAACCCATCTCAGATCTTCATGCAACTCATCAAATGCACAGGGGTCAAGGGGGTCATGAACTTTAGAGTACATACACAAAGAGTATAGACACACACACATACTCACTTACACACACACATACATACATACACACTGAAAGCCCACATCTGTCTGCAATGCACTTCCATAATGTTGATGTCGTTTGTACTAGTCTGTCAAGCTTTCTTTAATCTGATGGATGGGCTTCCGGATTACACTGCTCTGCTTCCTCAATATAGTGTGTGATCGCTTTGATGCACTTAATACAGAAGACACAAAAACATGTCTATTCGTATGTCAGCTGAACTCGGATCGTCACTGGGACAGACTGCCGCTTACACACTCAAAATCATGTACAGTCCCATGTAAATACCTAGGAAGACTTACACAGACTTACAAATCTGCTGATACACATGGATCTAATAGACATAAATCCACTGTGGTTAATATGTGAACCACATGCTTTTATTTCCTTAAAACAGCCCTGTCTACTAACTAGAGACTGTGCAGCACTTTCCCAGCTCCGTGTCTGGAAGATGTGTCGTGGAATTAGTGGCGAACCGCTTCTCAGACAGAGCCCAGCAATCAGCCATGTCTTCAGTCAGGCTCACATGAGTCTGTCTTTCTTCTGCGCTCTGCGCACTGCTGGACAAATGGGGAGGTAGAGGGGACCACACTGAGCAAGAAAGGACCAGCTGCATGATAAAAAAAGCACGGTATGGTGTGTGTCACTCACACACACACACACACACACACACACACAAGCAGATGCAACAGCCCTCTGGCAAGCACTGCATCCATTCCATAGCCAACATAAAGCCCATGCGGAGAGGCGATGCAACAAGCCTGAAAAGAGATGTGCTCCACTTTTGGCGTCTATTCATGTGCAGCTGTGTTAACCTGCTCAGACTTTGTCGGAGGAACGGAAAGGAGACGGCGGGGACGGCTGCGGCGTACTCTTCTCTACTCTCGCGAGCGGCTTCTGTAGCGACGAATTTGTAAAAGACGTGAAAATGAGTCACGTCCGTCGTCTGCCTTTCTCTTTCACCACCAGCTGCTCTTTAAAAGGCAAGTACACATGCGTCGATTCACTGATGAGTGGGTCTGGCCACTCATGTTCATCTGTGGTCGCACATGTGTGCATCTGCATGTTTATAACAGCTCATAGAACAAAAAAACATTATCACACACACACATATAGAGGTAGACATATAGACACACACACATACACATATCGAGGTAAACATATAGAGACACACGCACATACACACACACACACACACACACACACACACGCATAAATGTAGACATACACTCACATACACCACATACATACACACACACACACAGACATAGACACAGACAAACCCTTGCGCAGACTTCCCAACCCCTCCTCCTCCTCAAACGAATGCCACTGAGAATAGCTTGGTTTATTTACTGCTCACCACTCCCTGTGAGGGACAGACAGCCAGACAGCCAGACAGCCAGACAGCCAGACAGCCAGACAGACAGACAGACAGACAGACAGCCAGACAGACACTGACTGTGGGAAGAGGCCGAGCGGCGAGCGCTGTTCCTGTTTGTGACGAATGGAAGCGGGAGACGAGCGCTGGACAAAAACAACCCCCTCAGGAAGGCGGCCGCGGTCAGGGATAAATAGGACGCCACAGCGGCATCAGCACCGGCAGCGCTATTTTAATGCGCCTGGCCAGGCCAATGTCCGCGGGGGGCTCTGTGCGGCCGCTGACAGAGTTACGGGCCTGTTGTCGTGACCGGACCGTGTTGGGCGGTACTGAGTCAGCCGAGCCCGGCCTCTGCTGGGAGAAGCGGGGGCGGACAGGCGGACGTCCGGCTGTGGCCAAAGAATGGCTGAATGGTGCACGGAGTGGCTTAATGGCCTCCGCCGACACACGCCGGGGTGGGTGTTCGGAAACGAGTGTGTGTGTGTGTGTACTCGTCTGTAATGTAGTGTGTTCATAACAGCTTGATGGCTTTGACCAACCCACTCTTTTTATTGAATTGCTGTGTGTTTGTGTGTGTGTGTGTGCGCATGTGCGTGTGTATATGCGTGTGTGTATGCATGGACCACTTAATATATAGTATAGAGTATATGTATATACTCATATGCAGTGCATGTACCAAATATGTACAAGCACTTTTATGTATAGATGTGTGTGTTTTCTTGCATATATATATATATATATGTGTCCATAGAGTGTGCTTTGACAGATACCTATGATAGGCAGCATCTCTTAGCATGTATGATTATGTATACCAGGAATGTACTTAACCTCTTATACTTAATCTCTCTTTATACTGCACTTTTATCACACTATTGCACTTTCAACTTAAAATACTGCAGATTGTATGTTGGCAATATGCACTCTTTGTTTTGTCAATGTGTTTCATTGTGTTGTAGCTTGAATGTTATCCTGTTTGGTTAAAGCTAAATGCAAAAATGTAAATGTATGAGTGTAGATTCGTCAGTGCTCATTTATATATCCTCACCGCCAACTCAACCACAGAAACTGATCCCAGATAAGTGCTTCTTCCATACCTTGTCCCCCCTCCTCTCCCATCTTTGTCAGGGTTCCTGTTGCAGAGCTGCCCACAGCACACAGAGCCCAACATATGCCTGCCGAAAATGCATCAGGCTACGCTAGATGCTCCACTGAAGTGCTGTCAAAACCGCAGGCCCCCAGATTTAGCTCAGATTGCAGTGACTTAGGGCTTGCCGACATTTTCAAAGCCTCTGCTGCATCCCTCCTTCAGTCGAAGCTCAACGGTAAAAGTGTGTAAGACGCACTAGGTTGAGTGGGTGACTGCAGAAGATATGTTTAAGGCTCGCTGACACTGTTAAAAATGCTGCCTTAACAACTAAAAAAAGAGGCGAGATTTCATATGTATCGAAGAAGTTTTCAATGGCTGTTCTCTCCTCTATTTTTCAGCTTGTTTGCTGACTCTAGAACAGCTGAATGGGGCCTTGGGGGGTCTTGATCAAAGTCAAATGTAGTTCTGAATATCTAATAGCGAAAAGATTTTATTTTTATGCCATTGTTTCGGAGCGGTATTTTAACGCTAGATCTGTGATTAATACAAAACTCATAACTTGAATACTTCTGGTTTCTGGCTTTAATCGCAATTTAATATTTGCCTGTGCAAAATTGGATTTATTTGAGGGTGTGTTTTTCATTACTTTTTGTATAATCAGTGCTTTTTGTAGCTCTCTTGTTGACGGCAGTCACTGTCCCGAAAGTGGCTTATCTGTGATTTTGGCTGTCATCCCAGTGTGGATGCAATCCTCATTTGAGTTTGTGTGCGTGTGTGCGTGCGTGCGTGCGTGCGTGCTGCGTGCATGCATGCGTGTGTGTGTGTGAAGAAGATAAGCAGCAATGTTGGAGGTGAAGTTGAGTGAGGGGAGCAGTGGGATGGCGGAGGTGCGTGTGTGTGTGTGCTCGTGGGGTGGGTAGGTTAGGGTAGGGTTGTTTTTTATTATCAGGTGGAGGCAGGATGGAGGGGTCACGTCGCACATGGAGGACCCATAGTGCTTGTGCCATGCAGCGAGATGCATAGGAAGTGAGGTTGTGGCACAGGACGTGCAGATGTCCTTGAGTTTGCGTCCACACACCTCTGTATCCCTCACACACACACACACACACACTCACGTATTCACCTTTTACTTATTATTTCTCTTTATCTGCCCCCCCCTCCTCTCTTCAATTCAATTCAGTTCCAATTCAACACTCTTTATTGCCATGCTTATTTAAGGTGAATAGCACAGCTAAAGTAGAGAATATTGAAATTGCTCAAGAGAATTCTCCCCTCCTCACTCCCTCCCAACCTCCTTCTTTTCTCTCACTCTCTCTGTCTCTCTCTCTTTCTGTCTCTCACACCCACACTCACACACACACTCACACACTCACACACACATACACACACACACACAGTCAAATGGAAACCCTCTCTCTGAGACGCATGGTCATATATAGACAGTATATTTACCCACTCTGTCTTTGTCTCACACACACACACACACAGCCAAATAGAAACCCTCTCTCTGAGACACATGGTCATTTATAGACAATATACTTACCCATACACATTTTCACTACATTACATTACTTCCCTCATAAGAAACACTTAAGAAACACCCATTTTGCCTTAGTTTTAAATAATAAGAATGTGAGTCATTACATATTTTATATATCTCCCTTTTTGGGTTTGGTGTCCCTCAGTTTGGGTTCATAGTGCAAACTGGGATTGCCTGAGGCCTTCAGAGACTGGATTTTTATTCTGCGATTTATGATTTATTAAAGTGCTGACTATGCTAGATGTTGCCTCCAACCATCATAAATACTCCCCCGTTCACCGCCGCTAAGGAGTTGCAGGAGTTCACTTCTATGCCTCCTTCCAGCTTATTGTATAGCTCAAACAAAGGTCTGTGTTGTGTGTCTGTGTGCGTCTGTGTGTGTGTGTGTGTGTGTGTGTGTGTGTGTCTGTTTGTCTGTCTGTGTGTGTGTCTGTGTGTGTCTGTGTGCGTCTGTGTGTGTGTGTGTGTGTGTGTGTGTGTGTGTCTGTTTGTCTGTCTGTGTGTGTGTGTGTGTGTGTGTGTCTATGTCTGTAACTGGGAATTTCCCCTTAGCAGGGTTTTTGAGCAGATATGCGGGTTGAGCAATGCTGTTGGGACCACCAGAAGAGTAAGACCCCAACTCTGAAAAATGTGTTTTTGTGTGTGTGTGTGTGTGCGTGCAAAGATCGAAAAGCCTTGTTTTTTTTTTCTCGTTTTTTTTCCCCAAAGCTTAACACCTTTTGAAGAAAGTCAGTAGTCCTGAGAATACTGTGATCAAAATCTTCTTGAAGAACTGAAGTCAATTTTATTTCTTGCTTGCGCGTGTGGGTCTCGTCTGTCAGATCAGCCAGCTTCACACATCTGCCTCTTTAACTCATTTATTTTTAACAAACGGCGCCTAAATCAATCCTTGAGCTGTGCCTCGGCTGGCTGACTGGCTCTGTGGGAGGCCAAGGCGGCGTTTCCCCTGACCTGTGATCCTCTTTGTTGGATGGGAACAGGCCTGGTCTCTTATCCTGCTCGCTCAGCCATACTCCTGCTCCTGCTCGGCTCTGCCCGAGGCCCTAGCTGTCCCGTCCAACATATATATATCTCCCCACCACCCCACCGCGGCGAGGCCAAGGGATGAGGGCCCTTTACCCCCTTACCCCCCTTCCTCTTTGCCTTGGGCTAGTACTCACTGTGGGTGCTCTCACTCTCCTATTAAACACGCACTCACACACACACTTACACATGCACAGACACACTCACTCACACTTAATCACTCTGCCTATCACACTTTCTCACTCAATATCCATTGGGTTATATATACCTGGTCTGTGTTTATTTTCTTTCTCTCATTTTGTTTCTTCTCATGTTCTCCCCCTTTAGTCACACTCACACAGACACACACACACACACACACACACACACACACACACACACACACACACACACAGATGACCTTTACTGTGGTTATTAATGAGTCTTACACAGAAACGTCTGCATGTGTGTGGTGAGCACAGAAGCTTCTAGTAGTTTTCATTTGATCATTTCATTTGGTCTCTCCATCCTCGGTGGACCAATGATTCCATAGTCAGGACATAGTTTCACTTATCTCTCCTACATGTGCAGTTAGTTAACACACAGATCTGTTTGTCTTTGTCATCACAGTCAACAGCTAGCTTTTTTTTCTTCCTGCTTTGCTTTGTGTGTGAGAGAGTGTGTGTGTGTGTCTGTATTTAAAAACCTTTTCCTGCTTTCTCTCTTGACGTGTCAGAATAGAGTGAGGGTGGAAACTGGTTGCCAAGACAAAAGCAGTGAGTTTTTAAGTGACCTCATGAAGGACCATCCATTTAGCCAGAGACCACCTGCAGACACCTGTTTCTCTGCCTACCTCCTCACTTTTGCTTGGCTTTCATTGGAGAGCAATTTGACCATGCTACGCTGCAGAATTATGACAGTGATGTTTTTTTTTTTTTTTTTTTTTAAGCGTCTCCAAAATGTCACATTCGGTGAATGCCGAGTGCCGACATTTGTCAGGGGCTGCAACAGGTACGATGTGTTTTACTGTCAAAAGTGCAGCGATTTGTGTTTTGTGTTTTTTTTTTTTTTTTCTTCCCTCTCTTGGCTTATCCATGGAGACCTTTCACACACCACCCATTGTACCACCCACACAGTCAGTCAGAAATATACCTGATGGCGATGTACTTGCTTGCTCTCTCTCTCTCTTTTTTTTCTCTTTCTCTTTCTTTATGTGTCTATTTATTCTCTCTGCTCTCCCCCACGCTCTCTTATTCCCTGCACTCCCTGCAGGAAAATGGAGCCCAGAAAATGGGTCCACTCTCATCTCCAAGCCTCTGATTACTGGGCCTGCATTTCCAGGCCCTCTGCCTGAGTTCTCTACATCCACCCCCCACCCTTTCACTCCTAATAATGTGCCTCTCTCTTTTCTTCACCTCTCTCTTCATATTCTTATCTTTTCTTTCTCTCTCTCATCTCTCGTTCATATAGACTACAATGTCCTGATGCTGGTACACAGGTCACTCTTTTGACTGAAAAAAAAAAATGGACGACTGATTGTGTGCGGTGTGTGTGTGTGTGTGTGTGTGTGTGTGTGTGTGTGTGTGTGTGTTTCTGTCTGTGTGTGTCAGTGTGTGTTGCATTTTGTGTGTGTGTTTGTACCCCAGGGATGGGTTATTAGTCTTAAATGATCCCTCCCCCCCCCCCTCCTCTCCCAGCTAAATGAGTCCATGTAAAAAGGTTATTATGTTTCCTTTTGAAATCGCACGCTCTTGCCTTCTCTCCTTTTTATGTTCAAATGGAACGAAATGACCTCCCTCCCCTCCCTCGCTCTTTCCCTCCCTCGCTCTTTCCCTCTGACTCTCTTTAACCCCTTCACACCATCTCTCTCCTTTGTTCTTTGCTGCCTCCCTCCTTCCACCCCACCACCACCACTACCACCTTTTTCCATCTCATCCTCACATTGGCTTTGCACTCTTCTTCCTTTGATATAGCCTTATTTTAGTTTCCTGTGTTTGGCAGCCTTCCTTCCTAGCCTCTTTTACCTCTTCTTCATCCCGTAGCTCCCCTCAACACCCCCAACCACACTACCATTCATTTTGCTCAGCTCCTCACCTTTCGTTCCTCTGAGCTGGTAACGTTTTCGTAGCTGACGAGATGGTTGCAGAAAATGGTTGCTTAATGCATTCATGTTTATTAACATTGATATTATATGTTCATGATGTCATAATGACCTGTTATTTCTCTTTTGCCCATCCTCCCTTTCTTACTTACTGTCTATGTATTCTCTCTTTCTCTGTTTTGTTTTTCATCTTATTTATTTTTCTCTCACTTCCCTCCCTTCCTTACTGTCTCCCTGTTCACGCTTACCTTCACTCTTCTTTCTTTCTTTCTCTCTCTCTCTCTCTCTCTCTCTCCCCTCAGAAAGGGGAGCCCACTGGTATGCTCCAGTCTGAGGAGGGCCGAGAGAAGCTAATGTTCGAGGTGCCCCTGAGCGACTCCGGCTCGGCTGGCCTAGGGGTCAGCCTGAAGGGAAATAAGTCCCGCGAGACTGGCGAGGACCTGGGCATCTTCATCAAGTCCATCATCCATGGAGGAGCTGCCTATAAGGTACACACACTCATACGCACATACACATACACAACCACACGTGTATGTTCTCCTATCAGTCCGTCTCACACACACATACACAAACACACATGTGTTCTATCACACACACTATCTCACACACACACACACACATACACACACACACACACACACACCATCTCCTCCCTGTTCCCTTTTACTCTCATTAAGAAGAGTACTCACTAATGTTTTTTATTGACAATTCTGTGAACAACAAATTGACTTTAAAAACTTTAAAACTCATGAACATGAACCCATGCATATACAGAGAATATGTTATGTTCGCATGGATAAATATGATCAAATTCTAATGTGGTACAAAATGCTGACAACCGGGTAAGAAAGTGAGGAAGCATCCTAGACGTCTGTCTATTCCACATGAGACACAGCTAGAACAGAAAATAGCTTGAGCCACAAACAGCCCTGAATAAACACCAGTGTCCTGGTCTACTCACAATACTGATGGCAGCTGCCATTGACACCGGTCCAGCTGACCTCTGACCCCTCACCCCTGACCCCGGCCCTAGCCCTCTGTGTCATGGTTGACCCAATCAAAGGCTACCCTATGAGCTTTTGAAGAAAGATGTAGCAGAGGGTGAGGGGGGGTTTAGCACAAAAGCACTCTATTGAAGACGACTATCTATTCTCTTGCTTTAGAGACATGTATGGTCACAGGGAGGTGTAGATGGTCAGGGTTTTTTTTGCGCATTTGAACTGCATACTGTGTTGTATGTCTGGTATGTCTGTTAAAAATGCATGGTGTTTTGACAGATCCAAAAAGTTTTTTTTTTTTTTTTCTTTTTCTGAAAGAATGCATTTCGGATAGGGAGTTGAATACGGGGACCTTTGCTTTAGCTGAGCCAGTAACTGTGAAGCAACTGTGTTAGATAGCCATACTTTAGAGTGTGTGTTTCTCTAAAGTAGGTTCTTGAATTGGGGCTGCAAAATAAAAAAAAGACATTCTGAGTTCACTTTACCAGGTGAAACTCCTGCACAGAGTCTGAGAACAGTCACTCCACAGTGACACAAACTTTTGCCACTGGTGCCATCATTCACAGGGCTCTTTGTAATTCTTATCTGTTGGCGTTTGATGCCCTCGCAGAGTGGTTTCAGGCAGCGCCCGCTTGGCCCATTTTCTTTTCCGGAACCATCCACAGGCCCAGCTCTGCTTTCATGCGATCCTCTTCCCTCCATTACAGCCCAGCATGAAAGGCGGGCAGGTGGAGTGGCCGAGTGATGATAAGGGGGCGCCCAAAGTGGGCCCAGAGACGGAGCTGCGCCACAGGCCCCACATCATAAGGCACTCAAGCTCAAGTAGGGCCTGGCGAGCGAGCTCCATCAGGAGGCCCCCATCAGGCAGGCAGCCGGTGAGCGAGGGATGGGGAAAAAAAAACGAGGAGAGGAGAGGCCTCTTCAGAGTCCCTGCAGCTGTAATCTGGTTCTGTTTGCCCTCATCAATCCTACACACACACAAACACACACACACACACACAAAGACACACACTCAGCAGACAGGGGCCCCCACGGGCTGCTCTCAGAGATAGGGGCTGGTACGGGTGTAAACCAGGCACCTCTTGTGGAGGAACCTCTGGGTGGGTCTCATCAACAGACAGCCAGGAGAGAGGCAAACAGAAGTGGAGACATCATTTGGTGTGTGTGTGTGCATGTTTAGGAAATTGTGTTTGTGTGTGCAAGCTGCTTGGCAGCTGCAGAGAGCGATATTATTTCCCTGATTTTTGACATGTAGCTCTGCACAGGCTCTGCATCTCTATGTATTTGTTTTAATTATGCGCACTACCACACACACACGCGCATGCACACACACGCACACACACACACACACACCAAAAAAAACGGCTCAGTTATGGTTTAACATGACGCACATACACACACACACACACACACAAAAAAAAAAAAAAAAACGGAGTCTGTTATGGTTCACCATGACACACACACACACACACACAGTCCTCCAGTCACATTAATGCTAATTAAATCTTTGAGAGCTGCTCTGATGAGTTGGCGATGTCCAGGGAGTGCTGTAGAGATGGACCCTCTCCCTGGTGAAAGCCTCACTTTTAACTAAGAGAAGAAACTACTTTGTGTGTGTGTGAGCATGTCTGTGTGTGTGTCTCTCTGTGAGCATGTCTGTGTGTGAGAATGTCTCTGTGTGTGTGTTTGTGTGTGTGTGAGGATCTCTCTGTGTGTGTGTGTATGCCATTATCTGTGTCATGGTGAAGGAATAAGGACATCTGTGCTTCCTTGTGTCGGCAGAGTTTTTCAAAAGCTTTTGAACAAACTTGTAGCAGAGGATTTGTTGTATGTGTGTGTGTCTATGTGGTTGAAAATGTGTGTCCCCACTGAGTCAGGCTCAGAGTGCAATGAATATTATCCACTCCCTGTGTGTGTGTGTGTGTGTGTGTGTGTGTGTCTGTGTGTGTGTGTGATTGCATACATGTGTGGCTCACACTTCATGCCCTCCTTCAAAACAGTGCTCCCTGAGAAGAGCAGCCGTAATGTGAAGGTCACTCATTGAGCCAGGTCAAAGGTCATCCTTGACCACTGTGTGTGTCCAGACACGGAGGAGTCTTTAGTGGCTCAGATCACCAATCCCTGCTCAGCGCAATTTGTCTGCCCTAGCTCTCCTGCAGACAGACAAACAGGCAGGCAAATGGATTGATGTACTAACTGACTGGTAGACAGACAGGCAGACAGATAGATAGACAGGCTCTATTCCATGGCCACAGGTGTGTCTCTCCAATGCAATTTAACCCCCCCACACACACACATACACATCCACACCACTTGATACTGGATCTGTATTGAACCCAGACCTTTCTCTGGCCTGGCTACTAGATCTCAGCACAGCCCCTGTCCATCATGCAGAATTACAAGCGTTCGCCGAGTGCGACTAAATGAAGTCCATATGGAAGGTTTCCCCAAACACTGTTAATGTAAACGCTCCTCTACCAAAACTACAGCAGACCTTGATCCCCACTGGCCTTCAGACTGTAGTCTTTAATTAACAGTGCAGGCCATGGGTTTGTTTGACAGAAGCAGCAAGAAAACATTAGTATCAGTTTTCCAAAAGCAGAATGTATTACTGATTTTCCATGCCCCTTAAAAAGGATGTACATGTATGGTATGTTATATGTCCTGTATTTTTCATTAATTCTAGACCAGCATTGGGGAATCTGTGATTTTAAGTAAGTAATTCTGAGTAAGCGCTCATTTGCAGGAAATTCTGAATGGGCACAGATGTCATTACAAAATTACCATTCTTATTAGGATTTTATTTTATATGATTAACAGATGGTAGACATTAATATCAACATTATGTAAGGGTGTTATTTTGTTGTTACATAAGTACATCGGTCTGTATGTTTAGTCAGGTTATGCTGAAAACAGTATTTAATAAAACAATAATCCCTTTTCTCTCTCTCTCTCTCTCTCTCTCTCTCTCTCTCTCTTTCTGTCTCTCTCCCTTTTTGGTCCTTTACCTCCTCTCCATCCCTTCTTCTCTCTCTGCAGGATGGCCGCCTGCGCGTGAACGATCAGCTCGTGGCCATCAACGGCGAGTCGCTGGTAGGCCGCACCAACCACGATGCCATGGAGGCACTGCGCCGCTCTATGTCCATGGAGGGCAACCTGCGGGGCACCATCCAGCTGGTGGTCCTGCGTTCCCTGCAGCCACCGTCCTCACCCGCCCAGGTAGGCACCACCACCACTGCATCAAAGCACCACCCTGCGCGTCCACCTCCACCCCCTTCGTCGCTGGTGCCAGTCCTCCTACCTCACCGAGCCATGCCCGCGCTCCACAGCGAAGTCCCTTTGTTCCGACGGAGGGCCACGGAGCCTGGCCCCTGGGTTAGGAGCCACGCAGAGCCCCAGTACAGACCCAACACGCACTACAGACTGTCAGGGGGTCTCTGAGTTCAGCCGCAAGAAAGTTAAAGCTTCTGGTGTATGTGTGTGTGTGTGTGTGTGTGTGTGATGTGCCTGTAGAGCAACATCATTGAACCAGATGATCCCAGTTATCAGTTCCACCTCCTGGCTGTGTTCATTTAAAATAGGAGCTCAGAATACAGGGAAGACTGTTTACTTTCCAGTCGAGATTCGGTCCTCAGCTTTGCCTGCGAGTTTGAGACCGCTGAAGACGTCTTTAAAAGCCATTTCACAGTCATGCCACACCTAGCAGATGCACTGGCACAGGAACGCCACTGCAGAGCAGAGCAGGGCAGGGCAGGGCAAAGCCTTGGTGCAAAGCAGTTAGGTGGGTCTCCTCACCAGGTGATGAAAAAACTCTGGGGTTAGAAAGTAAATTTCCAGACACGTCCTCCAGCGAAAAAAAATAAATAAAAATTTAAAAGCACTGAGCCAGCCTCTTTGTAGTCATTAGTGAAGTCGTTTGCCCCCGCTTTCAGCACTGGCGCCGATTAGTGAATCCAGATGGCGGAGACAAAAGTGCCGGGTAGAGAACTCATACCTGACACGTCTGAGGCCATGAATGATTTCATGACTTCGCCTGCAGGCTTCTTGTTGTTTTTGTCAAACGCAAGTGCAGGCGCTTCTTTTCTGCTTGCCATTTCGAGTGGTGTCATTTGAGCGTAGCCAAGCCAACACTGAAATGCCCTAAGTGTTCTGGAAATCAGTGTTTGGTATTTGTTGCAAACTCCACTGATATGCAATATTTATTAGCAGTCGTTGTGTTTCGGGAGCCGCTAAGCTCCTAAATCACTGTTTCTGGGCCTTGTCTTATACCTGACATACATGGTTTCTATTCGCTCACTGTTTTTCACATATTTCTGCTTTTATCCTGCACTGTTGTCACATTTTCTTATCTGCTCTAATCAAAAGCCTTAATCTTATCTAATCACAGGTGTGTCTGAGTGACGTACTAATAATGTTTCGCTCTCCTGAAATCTTCACGTTTCATATTTTCTTATGATTTCTTTAAAAAATATTTATTTCTACCTTATTCAAATTGTATGTCTTTCTCCTGTCTGCTTTTATCCCTTCTAACTGCACTTGTATACCTGTTCCTTTCTGTGAAATAAAGAGAATGAAATCTGCATGTTTGACTTTTTCCTTACCTGGAGTTATGTCTGCCTCCTCTTTTTCCTGTCTCAGGCTTGCCTTTCTATTCACTGTTTGTGTGTGTGTGTGTGTGTGTGTGTGTGCGCGCGTGCACTTAGGGGAGAAAAAAAAAATATGGGTTTGCATTGTCTGCTTGACTGCATTATCTGGACACATCTGCATAAGCATACAGCTATTTGACAAATAACTTCTTGTCCAAAGGTGACTCATTACAAGGGGGGAAAAAGTGATTCATGGTCCAGCTGTGCAAAGAAATGTCCAAACACGCCGTGAAACGTTTGCGGTGCAAGTCCAGAGGTCACTCACAATGTCATTTTTTTTTCTCCCTCCCCTCCCACCACACCACCTCCACCTCCACCCTGATGCTGTCCTCTCAAAAAGAACACTTTATGTGCCATAAATGATTGCCTCTTAAAACAGTTCCCCCTTCTCCTCGTCTTCATTTTTCTGTTCTTTGCGGACTATTAGCATAATGGCACTCCAGTGTATCCAACCATTATCTGATTTCTCAATTCCGCTACAAATCTGATTCATCTCTAATCCGGGCGAAGTGGAATTGCTTACTTAGTGGAAGAGCCACTCTGCGGATACGTTGCGGTTAAGCGGGAGAGACGAGAAAGAGGGGTTTATCAATCATGGCGCTGCATATATGCGAAACTGTTGCCAAATTAAATGCATTGAAACTTTCCTGGGCTAACAGGAAAGGAAAGGGAGAGTGGTGAGCAAAAAAAAGCCATAGGGTTTTATCTCTGGGGAGGGGGGAAAGGTGAGTAGTTGGTGTTGGTTTTTAAACGAAAACTTTTAATGGGGATTTATTGGAAATAGCCCAGGAAGGCTAGCATATTACTAGCATAGAAATAGTAGCCCTGGAAAACTAGCACTAATATCGACAACAACAGGCTTCAGATGGTTTTCTGGCAACGTATTATGGTGAGGATATATAAATTATGGATCACTAGTTGTATCTATTTCTGGTTACCATACTTGTCACACATAACACCATAAACTACACATATTTGAGCTACTCTTGTACATTATTCACCATGTGGATGTTGAAAGTGTATTAGTACCAGCACAAGAGATGCTTTTGGAATGAATGTTTTGGTGAAACACTGAAGGTGCATCCAAATCTTTAAGAAGCTAATGTTTTCAGCATACCCAGCTACATTTATGTGCTAGCCTAAAGGTTTACAGGCACCGGATTCACCACACACATGGAGGGTGTAAACATCTTGTTAGCCTGTGTGGAATGAGATGGTATTACCAAATGTGAAATATGTCTGGAGTGTTGCCTGGCAGGTAAACCTGAAAGCTTTTTTTTTCTTTTTCTTTTATTGGTAAAGGCATACATGGCATTGTATGGCACATTTGTGGTTGTGCAGTAAAGCTGTAGAATGATTTATATCAAGCTTCTCGCTAAAAGAATGAAACATGCGTAGATTCAAGCAGCCTCATTGAATTGAGGTTATTCATGGATCATTCATGTAAGATTTTTCTAGAAATCTTTGGCATTGTGCTTCTGCATATTTTGTTTAGCTTTTCTATTGCTTTCCTTATACTATCTTTATTGACATAAGTATGGACATGGAAAAGGTTGCAGATGCACAGGTGCAAAGCATGTTTTGCTATGAGTGTGGGCGGGTGGAAAGGGAAAACAAAATGTTTACTCAGCTTGCTTGTTAATCACGAGTAAACACGCTTCAAGTTCAAGGGGTGAAGGCAGCGTGGCATGGTGTGGCAATGGGCACTGTTTTGGCTAGGTTGGCCAAAAGGGTCCAAAGCCAGGTCAATTAGGGGCATGTAGAGCTGGAGACACAGGCTGAGCTTTGATGACTTGCACAGTCTCAAAGAGGAACATTCCTGTGTTTATGTCTGTGGTGGTCCCACATGGATGCATGCATCCCCAGTGGTAGCTTGCCCTTGCATGGAAAGCCTTTACTCCCTGGCCTCTCCCCCAGGCCCCCCTCTCTATCTCAAATGGGCCCTTGTCTGAGGGTGTTTTGTGATTGCAGAGGAAACATCATGTCCACTGGGGCCCACCAACATTTAAGGTAAGTCTCTACATACTGATGGTCTTTGTCACAAGGATATAAAAAGGCTGTTTTTGTTTGTGGCATCTTATTTGCCATCAGCTCTAGTGTGTTTTGCACAACTAGAATGGTAAAAGTAGAAATGGATAAACACTCATCAAAAATTCCTCAAGTTGTTCAGCAGTGGTTCAGGTCACATTGTTGCCATAACAAATTTATGGCTGCCCTGCACAAAGCCCCCTCATCAAATTTTACCAGTTCAGTGTCAGCAGTCACAGCAGGCAGATGTCCAAGGAACAGCTTAGGATGTGCTTTGTGAAGTTTATATCAGTAGTTCAATTTTAAAAAACTTTTGGCACTTTCCTTGGAGGAAATAAAACAAGCTATTTCCCTTCAACTGTTATTTTCCCTTGACACTTTGTCCTTTGGGATGGGATAATGTTGCCTTCTCATTTTTTGGGCTGGCAATCATATTTCCTATTATTCTCCAGATCCTGGGTCAGTGTCCAGCCGGAGGGACATTGAAGGAAGAAAAACAACAACCCCACACACACACACACACAAAAACATGTCGGACCACTGACAACGCTTGTCCTTTTTTAGATTAGCAGAGCCCCAAATCCAAAGAGTGCAATTACTGCAAGTCACCCCTTATCACACGTCAACACATTTGTGCACTTGTCCACAGCACTAGGGACTCGCCAGGGTCCAGCTTGTGTGTTCCAGAAAGCTTTGCCATTTCAGATAAGCAGCCAGCATCACTGTTGTTCTAGAAGTGTTTTGAAGTGTTTGACTGGACAAGGATATTTTTCACATTTGAGGCCATTGTAATGAAAGTCTGGGCTTCATTCTGCAAGCAACAGTCAGATAGTTAAAGATCAGTCTTTTCAGAAAGTTGACGTCTCCCTCACCTCAAATGAATCTGTTGCAGCAGATTCATTATTTTATTTTTTTTTGATAAAGCTCTAACGGTGGCCTTCAGGACTGAGTTTAAGATTGCTGGTGATTGTGGGATGGACTGCTGACCCTCCTACATCTCAACACATGTGCGCCCACACACACACTTGCTTTCTTTGCTCCATTCACCACTACTTTACCCTTCTGGCTCAGTCGAGATGAATGGTGATTGGACAAGACAGTAATGGAGTCGATCAATGATGGGTGGCTTGTCATCTAAGAGGCATTCCTAATTAATCACGTTTGGGCAGCCTAATCAATACACCGTTAATCACCCAGACAGAATGGAGCGATAAGGGGAAAACAAAGGCTTGCAAAAGGTGAGGTGTTTTTTATAAAAAAAAACCACACACACGTCTCACTCCACCCACGCAAACATGATGGATAGAGATTCCCCATTTTCATCAAGCCTGGCTTCATTTACCGTTAATGAATTGTTGTTTCTCTTAATGCTGTTGTAGGTGAAATGTTGCAGAGCTTGTAGATTTTCCATGCTGTGTTTTTGTGTTGGACTCTCAGAGAGAGATATATATAGAGAGAGCAGCACAGCTAACACAGAGTTCTCTCAGTTTACTTTGGATTGGCAGGAGCCATTTTGTCTTTCCCCTCTGTAGTACACAGATTTCTGCTGTGATGAAGCCAGGCTTGGTGCGGGGGTTTTGATTAGGCAGTCCCAGACATGTCTTGCAAAAGAGAGAGAGAGAGTGAAAACGAAAAAACAAAAAAAGATGGCTTGTGTGATCTTCCTACAACCAGCTGGGGGGGGGGGCAAATTGAACCTTGGCGAGTGATGGAATGAAAGAAGGAACAAATGAAAGGAAGAAACAAAGAAGCGATGTCGGCAGCAGGAGACGATGACTAAGAGATAGCACTGGCTTGCTCGCTCACTCACTGGTTCTTTTCATTCTTTTTATTGTGCCACTCGTTTTTAGAGGAGTGACAGGAGCGGTGCTTTCTTTCCTGATCAGTTTCCCACCTCCCCAGCCAGCCACCCCCCGTCTCCGTCTCCACCTCCACCTCCACCCCTCCCCTTCCTAGTCACAGTCTCACCCTCTGTCTTTCTTTTTCTTTCTCTTTTATTTCTTTTATCCCTCCCTTCTTTTTTCCTCTCCTCTGTTTTTCCCCCTCCTTCAGGGAAAGGCTTTTATGCTATCACTACCCCATCCCTGTCTAATCCTCGGCTCCTTCACGGCAGGTCTTTTACTCAGACACTTAATCTGATTACACCGCAGAGGCCTCTAATGAAAGAGAGCCTGGGGCTTGCCTGGAGGTGTCTGCCCCACGATGCCCCCACCAACCCCACCAACCATGTAGTCCACCACCAAGGCCCATTTGTGAGACTGAGTTGAGGATGGAGGTTTGTTTTTTGGAGAGGTGGGGGGGTAGAGGGGACATTAACACACAGTGGTGTGACTGATCAAACTTAAAAGTTTATTATGCTCTTCACCCTTTAACCTGGTTCTGAGTAAAATCGAATATCGAATCGAATATTGAATCGATCGAATATCACAGATCAGTCTGTCATTGATTGAGGTCCAGTTTATAATGTTGTGGGATGCTCTCATGTGTGCATGTGACGCGTCTGTGTTATTGTGTCTGGCAGTGTGTGTGTGTCCTTTTATTAGTGCATGGGTGTGTATGATTTGTGGGTGGGTTTGTGCAGACAGTAGCGTGTGGGTGGGTGTGTGGGTTTGTGTGCCTGCGTGATTTGCGTGTGTGTGTGTGCAGATAGTAGCATGTGTGAGTCTCTGTGTGGATATGCCAGATTGCTTCCCCCAGTAGTGTCTCCCTCATGAGCATCCTGTCACATGGCTGATCAGAGCACTAACACAGACAGTCCACAGCAGCTCTGCTTATTTGCCACACTTTCTGTCTGTCTGAGAAATCTGGATCCATGTCCTCTGGGACTCCCACACTCTCCCTCTCCCTCTCTCTCTCACCCACCCTTTCCCTCAACCCTCAATCTCTCTCACACACACTCGCACTCAGTTTGATGTCTCTCATCCTCTCTCTCGCTCTGTAAGTAGACAGAGAGTCTTTTGTTTCACTGTGTGTTATACTTTTCTGTAGCACTTTATTTTGGGCATCACGTCTTGCCAATCTATTAATATCTGTTTATATTGTTGTCTATGAAACACATACACACAAACCCATTTCAGTGAAAGAAAGTTAATTTTTGATAAGACCCTTCTCACAGTCACTCAGTTCTCTTTCACAAAGCTATTTGTCGCTGGTCTACTCAGTAAGCAGTAATCAATGTCAGTCATTTGAAAGTGCAATGTGTCACTCTTACCGTGTTTCGGTTTAGATTCTATCGCTTGGAAAGTGTGAGGGAGTTTTAGTAGTGTATTTGATCTAGTATTTAATTTAATGGTGTATTTTAAGAGATCTTTTCTTAAATAAATAAATGTTTGTTATTCATAAGCATGTTACTATAGGCTCACCAATAACAACTAAATGGAAAAACAGAATATAGGGAGTCAATTAGTGTAAATGAATTATGCAGACTTCTCTGGATGTTTGCTAAGAATTTAATTAGGCACTAATGGCTCCTGATAAACAAGGTGTTGCCATGTTTATCTTCGGGACTGTCAAGCCCACACACTCTGGCAGAGGTACTTTTCTATATTTATGGCAAGATCCTGTCTTGTACAGTTTGTTTATGACTTAAAATTTGATGCATAGTAAATTCAGATTGAAGTTGTGCTTTAAAAGAAATTAGGAACCCATCAGAGTTTTGCGTCATTAACCAGTCAGCAATGGCTGTAGCTGTTGGTTATTCTCATATTTTAACTGAGACGTTATTGCATTTATGATGCTTAGCTTGGAATAACCATTTTTTCACACAGAGGAAACAATTTGTATTGTTCCCATTGGAGGGAGGGGTGGGGAGGAGGGAGAGAGAGAGAGAACGAATGAGTTCAGCAGCGAAAGTGAGCGATGTTGACAGCCGTGATGTGACTAGCGTGATGCTAACATCTATTAAGAGCCTTCCTCCTGCCTGATAACAGTGCACCTGAGACTTGGGTGTTAACAAAAGGCTGTTCTGTGGCGATGCCTGGGCTCCGGCGTCACGCTGGGTTATTGTGCCCATGCACGTTCAGCCACACTTTGAAGTGGTGATATCCTAATGCTTTCCCGTCTTTGTCCACCCACCAGTGTGAGCGTTAAATGCAAGCGCCTGCTTTTGTCCCGACCCGAAAGTTGCTGCCGTCGCTCTTGTGTAATGCCATCATAATATCAGTTCAATAGGGAAGTGGTCCTGCTGTGCATTCTGGGCCTGAAGTGACAATTATGCCACATAGCAAACAAAATAATACATGGACACAAACACACACACACACTCTTACTCCAATTCTAACTTACTTAAATTCTAACACACTTACTTGTTTTGTCATAGTTTTGTACTCACCCTCTGTCTCTCTTACACACACACACCCACACACACACACTTGTCTGCTACAGGAAAGAACCAGTTGTTGTGTTTGATTGAAGCGAAAAAGGCTGGAGTCACCAACTGGTCACGTCTTCCATCATCTTCCTCATCTTCGTCTTTGTCGCCACTCTCTTTTTGACAAGCCGCACGCGCTCTCTTCCTCTCCTCAGTTCTTTCCCACCCCCCACCGACGAGCCTCGGCTGTCGCCCCGGGGATATCCCATATCCCTCGCGGTTTCTCCCTGACAATTGCTGGTGTGGTTCTCTTTGCCGCGGTCTCATTAGTCCCCAGCACGTGGGCCTGTCTGACAGGCCTGTGATGTCCTCATTTGGCTGCGTGGCGGAGCTCGTCTACACCGCATGGTCGCCCAGCGCCGGGCCGGGACACATCCTCACACAGCAGGGGAGCTTTAAAGCATGGGACGGATGACACGTGTGCACACATGCAAAGGGAGAGAAAGAGAGAAGGATGGAGGTGACATGCATTTCAGAGGGAAAGGATACTTCTTATATATATTTCTTTCACACACACACACACACACACACACACACACACACACACACACACACACACATAGGCAGACAGCCATGCACACACACACACACACGCATATTATGCACGCATGCATTATGCCCCCACTCCCAGCGCACACAAACACGCACCACACATACAATCCATACACATGACAATTAGTGTGTGTGGCTCTACTAGAGCAAAGTGTATGAGTCTTGTTTCATTACAGTGGTTAGTAGTGCTTTGAGTTTTTAACTGGGATTTTTAGTGTTCCATAGGTACTGACACATACACATAAGGCATATTAAAAGTATTATACTGGGATCCTCTCTCGTGGATTCGGCATTAGGGAGTGCTTAGAACTAAGATCAACATCATGGTCTCCAGCATATGTCAGTCTTAAGTTGCTTGCACCTATACAGGGATTCTCTCGTCACAGCCACCTCCAAAGTTCTGATTGTTTCACATCAGCAGTGGTCATTTCACTCCAGTCACCTCCGCACCTGCTCATAGGCAAACACATTTGCACACACATTCACGTCACTCATTTACTCCTAGTTGCTGTGTATGTGAATGGCACTTGAGTACACACAGCTCAGCTCTGCACTTGATTATACACTGGCACATGGTGGGGCAATGGTGATTGCTCTGCCAGGTCATTAGCTGGCCCTTTGCAAGCACTGTGTTGCAATGGATAAACGCAGCTCCTAAATAGTCAGTTGGCTTTAATTTGAGCACGCAGCTGTGTCGGCGCAGGAGACTTTTAGTTGGAACACACCTTGGCTCAAGTATGGCAACATAAAGGGGGATGTTACCCATGAAGCCTTTTTTAAGACTTTCTCCCACAAGGTCTGTGTGTGTGTGTTTGTGCGTGTGCGCATGTATATGTGAGTGTGAAAGTGTGTGTGTACTTCATAGGGAGTTCGAGTTTTGGAGTTGGGCTTTGATCCTACTCCTCCCACACAACCTTTATATATATATATATATATATATATTGAATCACCCATGTATGATGCTGCTGCAGGGTCTGGACTGCAGTTTATTACATTTAGTGGATTTATCCATTTGTCCAGACATTTAATAGGATTTGCTCAATTTAACTTGGTTATCTCTCCAGTGCTGACTTATTAATTACATGTCTGCCTCTAAACGCACTCTATTTATGTTCATCTTGGCGAACACAAGGAGTTTGGTGGAAGAACTAGCTGCCTGAGTGATTTGTCCATGTCAGAGCTTGCCTTTCACTGTGCTTTCATGAGCAACAGCGATAGTCTCTCGTCTCACACTCACAGTGCAAAATGTCAGCCCACAGTTGTACCCAAACACTGCCCCTTTTCTCTCTCTCTCTTTCTCTCTCCCCCTCTCTCTCTTTCTCTCTTTTTGTCTCTCTCCCTCCCTCCATCCCTCTGTCTCTCATCCCTCCCTCCATTGACTTATGTGCGTCATGATGCATAGCTGTTTCCAAGTTCCAAGTGGAGTTTTTTTTTTTGTGTGTTTTGTTTTGATTTTTTCATTTTACATCAAGGCATTGTGATTGATGTCATTGAGATGTTACTGTATGTCCACACACACACACACTCTCTCACCCCACTCTGTGTTTTTGTATTTGTCCATTAGGAGGCCGTTGAGATGGTGTCCAATCAGAGTCTGCCTCCAGAGGCCTCTCGGGGTCAGCCCAGCCTGCCGCCGATGGTGGTCAACAGCATCTATGAGTGTGCTCCAGGTGAGGCATGCACACACACACACACACACACACTCTCTCTCTCTCTCTCTCTCTCTCATCACTCACTCACTCACTCACACTCCTTCCCATTAAAAATGTCTGTCACGCATACAGAAAGAGAGACAAAGTTATACTGTGTAGATGTCACTCCCCTCACCTTCATAGGTTAATGCTAATCAATCACAGCACTCAGTTCCACACTCAGCCACATACAAATATGTATTATTCAGTGGTTTCATGTCAAGCATATTTCCCTGTAATAGGTAGTGGTGATGGACACCCCTCTTTTGCTCTTTGTTGCAAAAAACACTTCTGTTGTTGTTCTCTCAGCCTGCAGGGAAGTGCATTGGTGCTGGAAGATGCACGGACATCAAACAGATGTCTTCAACACAGTGTTGTATTAACACTGATTAATATAATTCAGTCGTGCATGGTGGATGCATGTATGGTCCATGTGGAATTCCCACAAGCCACTGACAATGCCTGGTCCCACTGATTCTTTTCTATCCCATCTAACTGTCTGCTAACATGCTTGCTGCAGCCAACTCTGGCACCAGAAATAGATGGAGAAAAGAAAAAAAATGGTTGGCTTATTTTTCCCTTTTTTTCTTTTTTTCTTCCAGCTTTCATGTTTCGAGGTCTGACCTTGAAATCATTATGCTGATGAAATGGATTCTAAGTGGGCCATATTTGCATATGCTCTATTGTGCGAATACACTCGCAGAAGGATAACAAACTCTTTTAAAATTCACTCCTCTTGTCTTTTTTTCCTCACTCACTGTTTCTCTTTCTCTCTTTTCCACCTCTCACTCTGTTTCTCTCTCTCTCTCTTTTTCTCTTTCTCTTTTTCTCTCTGGAGACTCACTGTATGGTCTGCAGAACAAAAGCATTTTCCCCCTTCTCACTGTGTTCTCCTAAAGCATTGTTTACTGACAAGCATTCCTTTTTCATTATCGACCTACTGTACTCTGCTCGTGTGGCTTCTAATGTGCAGTTAGTGTTTGTGTTTGTGTGTGTGTGTGTGTGTGTGTGTGTGTCTGTGTGTGTGTGTGTGTGTGTGGTGCAGTGGCAGTGTATCACACCCACCTGCACCCAGCCTCTCAGCACACACACACACACACACATCCCCAGCCTATTTTAAGTTAGCCCCAGGAAAAGTCTCAAAGAGACGCTACAGCGCTGCTGACGAGGTGGAACTGACTTTTTTCGCACATAAGAAAGGTGTGTGTGTGAGAGGTGTATGCTGATGTGTATATTTGTGGGTGTGTGTGGTTGTTTGCACGTACTTGTGTGTAGGTGTGGGAGAGCTAGGGAGTGTTTTTTCAGGGGTGGTGAGGTTCATATCACTCCTTCATGGTCCTGACAGCGTAATAAATAGGTCTAGATCCTGTGCAAGGAGTGCACACTGATGCAGTTTTTTTTTTTTTTTTCCCCAGAGAAGAACCCACACACAAAACGTTTCTCGGAGCGTTTGTCATATTTGTACATCTCGCCGCCTCAACAAGCCTGATGCACTCGCCCCCGTGCTTGCGTAAGCAGAGCTTAAACCCCTGGCGCAGGTTGCAGATGGCGCGGATTTGGGCTCCCGCATCAAACATCCCTCATAAACGTTTAATGCAACTCCCGACTGCTGCCTTTGGAGGGGAAATCGCTCCAAGAGACTTTTTGGGGGAACGCTGGAGCAGCTTGTGTGTGTATGTGTGTGTGTGAGAGAGAGAGAGTGATATCCCCAGGGTGGCAGTGTGGGCAAATGTCATGTTTATTGCACAAGGGTGCAACAGGCCAGACTTAGGGGATCGTAGTTTTGATATCTTTAAATTTCTCACACACATACACACACACATGCAAGGGATGCAGAATCACACTAGGGGTGCTTGGATGGGCTCCACTACACACACACACACACCTACACCTACCTGTTCAGTACTCTGCTCATACATCTATGTGGTCTGGACTACAGTCCTTGTCGTCTCGCACACCCACACACAAGTACATGCAACCAACCACACACACACACACACACGCACTCACAGCCGGGAGTCTCTTAGGAGACGCGTCTGTGCTCAGGAGGTCGTTCATTATCAGGGAGAAGTGGATACACTTGACCATGAACACTTAACCATGCTCAGCCAGCCGTTACGCCTTCCTGCCTGGCTGCCTTTGTGTGTGTATGTGTGTGTGTGTGTGTGAGAGAGAGAGAGTTGTACGGCCTTCAGTGGGGGAGCTGTATTGATTGCTCATGTTGCCGTGATGAACCAGGAAACTAACTTGTTGCGCGTGTGTGTGTGTGCTCACGCATCCGTGTGTTTGTGTGTTTTTGTGTGTGTGTGTGTGTGTGTGCGCGCATGTGTGTGCGTGCGTCAATTGCTTGGAAGTTGTCATGTGCAGTTTCTGTCCCTTTGCCTTGATGGCACCCACCATAAATTCAGCTCCTCCATCATGGCAGAACACCCTCCAAGCAAATGCGGTTTGATACCCGCTCAACTCACGGCAAATCAGCGAAAAGCAAACAGATTTTCTTCTTATGACAGCATAAATATTAATGAACAATATTAAATATTTATTTTAAAATGCAGCAGAGCCCAGAACTGTCTTTTAGTGTTTCTCTGAAATGCCATTTGATTTTTGACGTATGGAATTTAATTCTGTTTGATTCCGACGTATGGCATTCCCTGCTGATGTCAGGTATGGGAATTCATGGAGGAGGCCTTTTGGGAAGTTCTCGAGTTGGGTGTGTGAGATTTGTGCTCTCTAGATTTCCAAGTATTGATCAGTGGAGATGGCTGCATGCAGAGTGTGGACTGATAAGACTCAAACTTTATCTCGTTGTGACAGACATCACCTCAGTGCCTCTCCTTTATAGTCTCCTCTCTCATCTCTCTCTCTCTCTCTTTCTCTGTCTCTTTCACTCCCCACCTGCCTCTCTCTCTCTCACTCTCCCCCTCTGTCTGTCTCTCTTTTTGTATTTCTCTGTCTCTGCATCTCTCTCCCTCAATTTCTTTCTCACTTTCTTCTCATCTCTCTCAGTCTTGCTCATTCTCCTACCTCCAGGTCTTTCAGTCTGTGTATCATCTTCAGGTTTGTCTAACTCTGTTTTGCATCTCTTTCTCATTCTCTCTCTCATTCTCTCTCTCAGCATCTCTTCGGTCCTCTAATGGCAGTTATGACCCTTCTGAGGAAGACTATGATGATGAGGGCTTCCCCCCTCCCCCTTCACACCTGGTGGAACCTAACATGAGGCCTCAGCCTGCATATGGAGCAGAAAGGTGAGGACACACACACACGCACACACACACACATACACACACGCACACACGCACACACACACACACACACACACACACACACACACATACAAACACAAACACTAAGCTGTTCTTGTGGCTCAGTCAATTTGATAGAAGTAGGCTATACATAATTCCACACACTTCTATTTTTTAAATTTGTCCTTTTATTGCTCTGGAGTTGCTCAGATTTGTCCTAAAAAGTGCTGGGTCTGGTGAGCATAATGGTTTGGACATAGCCCTGCCAATCAATATGGCTATTCATAAGCACAAATCGTGGGTTGGCCTGGGGTGGGGTGGCTAATGGGCTGATTTTGGCCAACAGTTCTTTGTTTAAATGTGTTTGGCACTGGCATTGAAGTGGAGGTAGTGAGGGACCACCTGCATCTAAATCGCACTATTGGCAATAACCAAACTCTGTGACAGTAGATGGCAATATACGATATACGTTCACGCGTGGCTAATTTTTTTTATTGTCTATGGCTAATCCAAAGATGTTAAGCTAAACCACAAATTTCCAATATAAGTTTGAAGACTCGCGAGGGAATATGGGTGAAGAGATGGCCTTGAGCTTGAGCACTGTAGGTACATTTTCTACACACTTTACTTTTGATTATTTTGCACATTAGACACATGCTGTACATGTACACAAACTAAGTGTAACAGAAGTGTTGCTACCGAGCTCACTTTGTCATCGGAGTGTCAGTCTGATCTCAGCTGCTCCCTGCCGACCTGCCAAGAGAAATCCGATTCCAGTTGAATTATCTGAGTGTCTCAGCTGGACTTTGAATCTGGTTTGGTTCGATTTGAGCCCGACTCGACTTAACATGCCTTTTTTTTTTTTTTTTTACATGTAAGTTCGATTTCCGACGGACTAAGGCAAAAATTCTATTTTCTGTTAGTGCATGTAAACATAGTGTTCTTCCACTTAACTTCACAGTATTGTCCTAATGTCAATTTCTACTCAATTTGTCTGTTTTCTTTTCTCTTTTTGTTGTCGTTGCAGGGGGACGAGGAATCCTGCACCCTCCTATCCTTATCGGCTGCAAGAACAACAACCTCAGAGCCTACCCAACCACAACAGAAACTCCAAGAGCATGGACCTGGGTAATCACACACACACACATCCGCACATGCATACACACACACATTATACAGACTCTCTCTCTCTCTCTCACACACACACAGGCACACACACGCACACACACACACACACACACACTTTATACATACTCTCTCTCTCACATACACACACACACACACACAAATGCATCTACACACACTTACACACACATACACACGAACTTAACTTGACTGAGACCTAAATCATCAACAGACCTCCACACATAACCCAGGCAAGAAGTCACCCACCTTAAGACATTAACCTGCCTCGGCAGGTTTAAATCAAACATTCACACAATGCTTCCAGACCCACCAACCCTCCCTGGTTCCAGTGTGAGTGAGCCTTTGTTCTGAGCTCCACTGGCATGGGAAGCAGTAGTTGCAGTGGGCCCCATGCAGGCATCCAGCCATCAGGCCTGTCTGGCAGGCAGGGAGGGGGCGGGTGGGGGTTTGGAGAGCTCTTGTGGCGACAGGTGGCAGAAACGCATGATAATCTGTTGGGCATCAAGAGGAAATAGGAAGGAGGGGGGGGGGGGAGAGAAGGAGCAATGTGTCTGTGTCTCTGTGTGTGTGAGTTTGTAATGAGAGTCATCAGGATGTTTCCTACTTGTGTGTGTGTTTGTGTGTGTGTGTGTGTGTGTGTGTGTGTGTGTGTGTGTGTGTGTGTGTCTGTCTCACTGTTCCACTGAGTGTGTGTCACTGTGTGTGAGTACATGTGTGTGTTCTCTCTGGTGGGCGTTGATAGCAGTCGACCCATCGCACCAGAACCAAACACTCAGGTGTGAATCACACACGCACACATACACAAACACACACACACACACACACATACACACACACACACACACACACACACACACACACACACACACACACACTCCTCATTGCCACGGAACCCATCCACCTTGGCTGGTAATAATCCCTCTGGTGTGGCACATTTCCCCATGTTAGCCAGGCCTGACCCCGTTAGCTCATCTGAGCCCTCCTCCTCCTCCTCTCTTCTTTTCCTCCCTCCTCTTCCCACTGTCATCTTTGTCATCCCTCTCTTTTCTCTCCCTTCACCAGCATGAGAGAGGGATGTTCCATTCCACCGGAGCGGAGTGGCGCTGTCCATTTCCAATTACAACTCGTTAGGGGGGCGCGGATTGCGGATCAACTTCCTCTCTCCCTCCCCCCAGTCCTACCCCATGGAAGTGCTCCGCCGATGCACTCGGCCGGCCACTGGGAACTGATTGGTTTTCATTACGGGAGGAAGAAGTCACCGCGTCCTGTTTTTATTTCCTCCGCTGCTCGCCAGCCATCCGCACCTGCGTGTGTGTGTGTGTGTGTGCGTGTGTGTATGTGCTTGCCTCTGTGTGGATTTGTCTGTGTGTGTGTGTGTGTGTGTCTGCGTATGCGTGTGTGTGTGTGTTTGCGCCCATGCGTGCGTGTGTGTGCATGTATGTATGTATGTATATATGTATTTGTGGTTATAGGAGTGTGTGTACGTGTGTGTGCGTGTGTGTGCGTGCGTGCGTGTGTGTGTCTGTGTATGTATGTGTGGTTATAGGAATGTGTGTGTGTGTGGGTCTCCTCACTTGTTATCTTCTCTCATTCCCTTTCTTGATATTCCCTCCATCTACCCCTTTCTCTCCTGTTATTGTTCTCTCATTACTTTGTTGTTTTCCCCTCTCTCTGTCTTCCTCTGTCTTGCTGCTCTTTATTGGCCCAGCTGCTCATCTGTGTTCTCTATCTGTCCACTTCCAACTCCATCCCCCCTCTCTGCATCTTTTTTTCTATTTTCCTCTCTGATTTCACACTTCTTCTTAGCCACTCCATGTCCTGCAACCCCCCGACACACACTCACTCACCCTCTCACACACACACACCTCTTTACCCCCACCAACCTATACCCCCCCACCTCTTTCTTCTACTAAACTAGAATAGACTAGACTGGCGTGTTTAGGAAACAGGTTTGTGTCGAGATGTCTCCTTTCCTCCCCCGACCCCAGGTTTTTTGGTAATGCTCTGCTTCGTGACCTCTGGAGTCTCATTCCTCCACACACAAACACATCCAAAGGCAGCCCTGCTCCTCCACTGGCCCATGATGCTCTCTGCCCATCGCCCACTTGGCTCATCTCAAGGGTCTCTCCCATCATTACTGTCCTTGGGAGGGGTGGTGGCACCGATGGGAGATTGCATCTGTAAGGGAGCTCATTGCTCCCTTATCTCCCCTTCCACCAGCCACCACCCCCCTTCCCTCCACACACACACACATATACACACACACACACACACACACACACACACCACTCCCACACTGAGACATGACCATAGTGCCACTTCTCTTGGAGATGTTATCCCCCACGGTGCACATGGGGCGGGATGAAATGGTCCGCCGGTTAAGGTAATGGAATAGGTAGTGGTGGCCAGCTTGCTGCTTACGACCAGGTTAGACAGCTCACTACACCCCTGACCTTGTGGAAAATGAGCCGGGGGTTGTTGGTTTGGTGGAGGAGATTGCCCAAAGCTTGAAACGCTGTGGGGACAGTAATGCCATATGTCAGCGTGGTCCATTCCTTCCCCTTTTCAAAGGTCTCCATAAATCCTCTTATAGAGATATCACCTCTTATGGAGCAGCCGCCGCCGCAGATAATTGTGTCTTTCTGGCACATTCTCTGACAGTCTACTTCAAAACCTGATCTCCACTGCAGTGCAAGGGAATGTAAGGGACGAATTGGGTTTTGGTTTTTCAAAAAGCCCTGTGGCTCCTTCTACCGGAGAGCCTAGCAGATTTAGGAAAAATGTGGATATTTCAACAGAAACTTTACCCTTGACATGTTGGTGGAAGTCAGCAGTTCACTAAGGCTGTGTGTGTAGGATGTCTCCTCTGAAGATGAACCAAGGGAAGGAAGACGTGATCATTATGGCGTCTCCCAGTGGCTCAGGGAGGGCATAGGGGCCCCTGCTCAACCTGGGTGAGGGCTGCCGTGTGAAAGCTAACAAGCCCCTTTGTCCATGGGAAATATGCAGCCAGCCAGCCAGTCTACAAGCATGATTTCTCTCTCCCTCTCTCTCTCTCTCTCTTTTCTTTCTCACTCTCACTGTCTCTCCATTATTTGTGCCCTCCTGTGCTCTCTCTCTGTCTGCCTGCTTCAAACACATTTGCTTTTTCTCTCTCTCTCTTTCTCTCTATCCCTTCTCCTCACTCAAACATTTGTCAAATCTTTCTCACCACTCTTCCTTACACATGCACACACACACACACACACACACACACACACAGACACGTACATACACAGCAGTTACATGCAGGCGGAGGAAGGGGGGTCATGCCAGGCACCAGCGCCGCAGGCTACTCAGCCCCTTGGCTGCCGTCCCTGGGTAATGACTTCACTTTCAGTAAGCAAACGCTGGCAAATCATTAGCAGCTGTGAACGTTTTTGCCACGGGGAGCCCAGCCCGGTATGCTAACGCGCTAGCTCCCCCCCCTGCTGATGTCCAAGCCCACACTTGTGCCGTGCCTTGAGGCTGGGCTTGGTGGAATGTGTCATGCCAGCGGTTGGCGGTTGGCGCACATGAGGTGACGTGGCATGCCAACTGCCGTATGAGGGTACGTGGAGGCTGCCATGCAGTGGTGGAGCCTGCACATTGGATACAGTTTGAGTGTTTTGTTCAAGGACACTTGTAGATGGCAAGGGCTTAGGCCTAGAGAGGACATTAGGATCGAGCCATTTTGCTGTAAGCAAGCTTAAAGGTGTTTGTTAGCCTCATAGTGTGATGGGGGCAAGCAGGCAGTGGCAGTTCTAAAAAGAAACGGTGCTAATCCACGTTCAGCCTTGACTTGGCCCAGAATTGCACAACCGTTAGGATGTTGGAGCACATGCCCCGGGCTTTGCCAACACCACAGGAGACTGCAAGGTTGGCAACATTGGCACAAAGCTCTCTCTCCGCTCGAGAACTACTCTCTCCTTGTCACACCCCTTCCAAATCCCTCCACCCATCTTGTTCTTCTCTCTTTCTCTTTCTCTTTCCCTTTTCTGTCTCTCTCCTTCTTTCCGTTTCTCCATCTCTCTCTCTTCACCTCCTTTTTCGCCCCTCTTTTTCTCCTCTTCCGTCTTTCTCGGCCTCTCATCATCCCGCTCTGCTGGGGGAAATAGGGGGCTCATGAAAAATGAAAGGGATTATTTAAGAGAAATTGCTCTGTAATGAAAACCTATTATTGCATCTCACGGTGCAGAGCCTGTGGCAGCGGCTTCTCCCTCTGCTCAATCCTGTTTGTGAGGATTACTGACACACACTCATGCTCACACACACACACACACACACACACACACACACACACACACACACACACACACACTCACACGCTAGCAAACACACACACACACACATAAAGAATAGATTTATCCTCACCCTGATTCCAATAGTCTGGATATTTTTCCTTTGAGCACTGCTGTAGCTTCACCAGAAATCGTACATGATCTCACACACACAGGCACACACACTCTAGCACACCCCCTCAAATGCATACCACAGTCACACCAGCTTTGGAGGGTCTCAGAACTTTTTTAAACACTACGTGGAGCGTGTGGTGTGCAAATACATGCGTGTTGGCTTTTTTTGGGTCCATAGCGTGCGCGTGTGTGTGTGTGTGTGTGTGTGTGTGTATGTGTGTTCCTGTTCGTGCATGTCTAAGTAGCCCCATTTTAAAACAGGATTATTCCAGTTTGCTTTATTTAGCTGTTGTTTCAACCTTGACTTGTGTGGGCCTGGGAGGAGTGAGTCGGCGTGTAGGTGGTGGTCAGTGTTTTTACTCATAGGCTGTGGGAGAAATAGGGAGGGAGAGTGTGTGTATGTATATGTGTGTGTGTGTGTGTGTGTGTGTGAGAGAGAGACAAAGAGAAAGAAAGAGAAAGCTCATGTGTATATTTGTAGCTTGTATGTGGGTACACTATGACTGTGCAGCTGAAACAGTATAAATTGGGAATGTGTGTGTGTGTGTGTAGGCTTACCACAGATGTTCTCAGCTGCACAGAAGCCTGACTGGCTCAGTAAAGACCCTCCTAATTAAAACCAAGTGTGGCTACTTTGCAGGAGCGAGAGAAAGCATGCTCCATATTAGGAAAGAAAGTGGTTCACCAACTCCCCCCCCCCCCCCCCCAGCACACACACACACTCACACACATTCTTTCTGTTTCTATCTCTCTCTCCAAATACCATAAATCTCATCACACAGATTCATAGTTATTTGACGCACACTGATTACACTTGTTGAATGTGGCGGTTGTTTGTCCTATTTCAGTGGAAAGGGCTCGAGTCCTCTCCTCTTGTTCTGTTGCCAAAGCTGTGACATTCAGCTCCTTTGGCATCAAATTAAAACACAATGCTAAAAAATCCCTTGCTGTGCAGCACAGCAGTAAACTGCACAAAGTGGGTCTGGCAAGCCGACTGATTAGCTTATCGAGCGATTGTTTACATGATTGATTATGTGATTGACTACCTGATTGATGGATCTCCTCTCCCTTTGTTGCAGTGCCTGATGAGAGCAACGTGGGGTCTCTGGTCAGACCGCCTGCAGGTGAGGACAGACTGTTTCCTTTTCTCTTTCCTCATCCTTTTTTCACTAATTTTTCACTTTTTCAGTTACACTTCTCTCTCCATACGTCTTTATGCTGTTTTCATCTGTCTATGATTTTCACACCCACCTGGCCCCACTTGGTGTGAGTGGTGTGTAAAGGTTTGAATCCCATATGCAGAAATATTCATTCGCTTTGGAGTTTGAATATCAGTGCCCATTCGGCCTGCCTTTTCTGATTCACACACAGGCCTCTGACAAGTCTGTGGATTTACTCACTGTGCATAACACAGACACAGAACCACACACACACACTTACATCGTTGCCTCCTCCATGTAAAATCATCAGTGGTCACACCAGTGTTCAGTCTCTCTCTCACTCTCGAGTTGTTCAAAGTTGTAAAGTAAAAGCTTTGGACCAACTATTGGGTGTCAGTTCCATGCCTGAGATAAGAACACACACGCCTCTGACTCCAGAGGCTTTAGCTCACCCTGTTGGGTTCAAATTGGAGTGGATGGCAGAGTGCAAGCAAGGCCTGGGCTAATGTAAATGCAGTGTGTTAGCTTTGTGTGTGTGTGTGTGTGTGTGTGTGTGTGTGTGTGTGTGTGTGTGTGTGTGTGTGTGTGTGTGTGTGTGTGTTTCAGCGAGAGTGAGACTGTGTGTGTGTTTTTCAGCAAGAGTGAGACTGTGCGTGTGTTTGTGTGTCTGTCTGTCTGTGTTTCAGTGAGAGAGGGACTGTGTGTGCGTGTGTGTGTGTGTGTGTGTGTGTGTGTGTGTTTGTGTCTGTCTGTGTTTCAGTGAGAGAGGGACTGTGTGTGCGTGTGTGTGTGTGTGTGTGTGTGTGTTTGTGTCTGTCTGTGTTTCAGCAAGAGAGAGACTGTGTGTGTGTGAGCACATGTGCGTGTATGTGTGTGTGCACGTTTTGTGTGCGTGTGTGTGTGCTTCAGCGAGAGAGAGACTGTGTGTGTGTGAGCACATGTGCGTGTATGTGTGTGTGCACGTTTTGTGTGCGTGTGTGTGTGCTTCAGCGAGAGAGAGACTGTGCGTGTGTGTGAGCGCCAGGCTAATGTGATGCTTGGACTTAAGTGAGCCGCCCCAGCAGCTGACTCACCAGTTTGTTCCCGCTCTTTTAGAGGGGCCAATTAGATTAGACTGACCACTGGTCATTTGTATCCCTTCACTTAAGACTGGGTGGTGTCACAGCAGGAAGTAAGTGATGGGCCTGTGCCGATTGATCACTCACAAATGCGCGCACACACACACACACACACACACACACACACACACACAAACACACACACACACACACACATACACTAGACAAGGCCACTGAAACTTGCACTAGCACTGACCTGTATCTTGATATACGCACCCGTTTATCACAGAATGAGTGCACCTCTCTCTTTCTTTCTTTCTTTCTTTATCTCTCTCTCTCACACATACACATACACAGACACACACAAGCACAGCAGTTTTGGTCTCATTGATCAGAGCTGTGCCTGTTGCTAAGGGTATGTGTGTGTGTGTGTGTGGGTGGGTGTCTGTGTGTGTCTGTGTGTGTGTGTGTCTGTGTGTATGAATAGTGTGCTGTATTTGCCAGTGCTTTTAAAGGATGCTGTGCTGATGGCTATTGGCAGCCCTCAGATGACTGTGCTGACTCAGGCTCTCCCTCTGTATTGGCCCGCCTCTGGCTACACACACACACACACACACACACACACACACACACAAGCATGCTTGTGAATGAGCATACACACACACACTCATTGACTTTCCCACAAACTAGAGCACATACACGCACAGCCTGCACATGCATGGAAACTCTACAATACAAACACATACATAGTCAGACTCATGCACACACACACACACACGCACACAGAGAGAGAGACTCACACACTCCTTTATGTTCCCTGACATATTTCATCATGGGATGGGCTTTATGGGCTGCAGGGCCAGCACTCTAATCTCACTAAAAACTTCAACTGCCCTGGCCTCAGCTAGATACTGTGCGCGCACACACACACACACACACACACTCTCACACCGGCACACACAAGACATTCACATACACACTCACTTACATGAGCACACATGCGCTAGCACACACAAATGCACATAGGCACTAAGTCGTACACACACACAAAGGCACATAGGCACTCTCACTCACACATATGCGCACACACACTGCGCTACATGTCACACACAGATGCTTCTTCTTTCTCCTTCTCTTTCCTTTTTCTGTCCTGTTGTGTGTCATCTCATCACTCTCATATTCTCTCACCTTTCCCTCATTACACATTTCTCTCTTTCTCTCTTTCTCTCTCTCCACCTCATTCCCTCATTCTCCACCTCAAGGTGCTGTGGTGAACATTCTAGCACATAATGACTGTCGTGCATCACTCTGCGCTTTGGGTGCCTCGAAAAGTGCTCTCTCTCTCTCTCTCTCTCTTTCTAACTGTAATTCTGTCCCTCTTCAGTGTTCTCCCTCTATCACTCACTACTTCACCTCTTCTCTTTGCTTCTCACCGGTCTGCCTCTCTCTAAAACTGAAAGTACACTTCTTCTCTTTTCTCTGATGCTGTCACTCTGCCCCTTTCTTTCTTCATCTG